>JAYMGU010000049.1:475998-528634 GCA_036178185.1 Liparis tanakae
CTTCTCTGTGGGCTGAAAATCAGTTTAAGAGCATAAAAACTAGATGTTGCTGCTTTGAGGCAGTAAAGTTATGAAAGCATCAGGTATTCATGCAAATGTCATCAAACTTGTAAGAATGGTGTTCTAAGACACTTTCTTTGGTTTAAAACCCAGGAAAAAGGTTTTGTTTAGTAAAATCCAGTATTGGTCTCTCTGTGGGCTGAACATCAGTTTAAGAGCATAAAAACTAGATGTTGCTGCTTTGAGGCAGTAAAGTGATGAAAGCATCAGGTATTCATGCACATGTCATCAAACTTGTAAGAATTGTGTCCTAAAACACTTTATTTGGTTGAAAAACAAAAAAAGGGTTTTCTGTGGGAAAATCTAATTTTGGACTCTCTGCGGGCTGAAAATCAGTTTAAGAGCATAAAAACTAGATGTTGCTGCTTTGAGGCAGTAAAGTGATGAAAGCATCAGGTATTCATGCAAATGTCATCAAACTTGTAAGAATAGTGTCCTAAGACACTTTCTTTTGTTGAAACCCCAGGAAAAAGGTTTTGTTTAGTAAAATCCAGTATTGGTCTCTCTGTGGGCTGAAAATCAGTTTAAGAGCATAAAAACTAGATGTTGCTGCTTTGAGGCAGTAAAGTGATGAAAGCATCAGGTATTCATGCACATGTCATCAAACTTGTAAGAATTGTGTCCTAAAACACTTTATTTGGTTGAAAAACAAAAAAAGGGTTTTCTGTGGGAAAATCTAATTTTGGACTCTCTGCGGGCTGGAAATCAGTTTAAGAGCATAAAAACTAGATGTTGCTGCTTTGAGACAGTAAAGTGATGAAAGCATCAGGTATTCATGCAAATGTCATCAAACTTGTAAGAATGGTGTCCTAAGACACTTTCTTTGGTTTAAAACCCAGGAAAAAGGTTTTCTTTAGGAAAATCCACTATTGGTCTCTGTGGGCTGAAAATCAGTTTAAGAGCATAAAAACTAGATGTTGCTGCTTTGAGGCAGTAAAGTGATGAAAGCATCAGGTATTCATGCACATGTCATCAAACTTGTAAGAATTGTGTCCTAAAACACTTTATTTGGTTGAAAACCCAGGAAAAAGGTTTTGTTTAGTAAAATCCAGTATTGGTCTCTCTGTGGGCTGAAAATCAGTTTAAGAGCATAAAAACTAGATGTTGCTGCTTTGAGGCAGTAAAGTTATGAAAGCATCAGGTATTCATGCAAATGTCATCAAACTTGTAAGAATGGTGTCCTAAGACACTTTCTTTGGTTTAAAACCCAGGAAAAAGGTTTTGTTTAGTAAAATCCAGTATTGGTCTCTCTGCGGGCTGGAAATCAGTTTAAGAGCATAAAAACTAGATGTTGCTGCTTTGAGACAGTAAAGTGATGAAAGCATCAGGTATTCATGCAAATGTCATCAAACTTGTAAGAATGGTGTCCTAAGACACTTTCTTTGGTTTAAAACCCAGGAAAAAGGTTTTGTTTAGTAAAATCCAGTATTGGTCTCTCTGTGGGCTGAAAATCAGTTTAAGAGCATAAAAACTAGATGTTGCTGCTTTGAGGCAGTAAAGTTATGAAAGCATCAGGTATTCATGCACATGTCATCAAACTTGTAAGAATTGTGTCCTAAAACACTTTATTTGGTTGAAAAACAAAAAAAGGGTTTTCTGTGGGAAAATCTAATTTTGGACTCTCTGCGGGCTGGAAATCAGTTTAAGAGCATAAAAACTAGATGTTGCTGCTTTGAGACAGTAAAGTGATGAAAGCATCAGGTATTCATGCAAATGTCATCAAACTTGTAAGAATGGTGTCCTAAGACACTTTCTTTGGTTTAAAACCCAGAAAAAGGTTTTCTTTAGGAAAATCCACTATTGGTCTCTCTGTGGGCTGAAAATCAGTTTAAGAGCATAAAAACTAGATGTTGCTGCTTTGAGGCAGTAAAGTGATGAAAGCATCAGGTATTCATGCACATGTCATCAAACTTGTAAGAATTGTGTCCTAAAACACTTTATTTGGTTGAAAAACAAAAAAAGGGTTTTCTGTGGGAAAATCTACTTTTGGACTCTCTGCGGGCTGGAAATCAGTTTAAGAGCATAAAAACTAGATGTTGCTGCTTTGAGGCAGTAAAGTGATGAAAGCATCAGGTATTCATGCACATGTCATCAAACTTGTAAGAATTGTGTCCTAAAACACTTTATTTGGTTGAAAACCAGGAAAAGGTTTTGTTTAGTAAAATCCAGTATTGGTCTCTCTGGGCTGAAAATCAGTTTAAGAGCATAAAACTAGATGTTGCTGCTTTGAGGCAGTAAAGTTATGAAAGCATCAGGTATTCATGCAAATGTCATCAAACTTGTAAGAATGGTGTCCTAAGACACTTTCTTTATTAAAACCAGGAAAAAGGTTTTGTTTAGTAAAATCAAGAATTGGTCTCTCTGTGCGATGAACATCAGTTTAAGAACATACAAACTAGATGTTGCTGCTTTGAGGCAGTAAAGTGATGAAAGCATCAGGTATTCATGCACATGTCATCAAACTTGTAAGAATTGTGTCCTAAAACACTTTATTTGGTTGAATAACAAAAAAGGTTTTCTGTGGGAAAATCTAATTTTGTAACTCTCTCTGCGGCTGAAAATCAGTTTAAGAGCATAAAAACTAGATGTTGCTGCTTTGAGGCAGTAAAGTGATGAAAGCATCAGGTATTCATGCACATGTCATCAAACTTGTAAGAATAGTGTCCTAAGACACTTTCTTTTGTTGAAACCCCAGGAAAAAGGTTTTGTTTAGTAAAATCCAGTATTGGTCTCTCTGTGGGCTGAAAATCAGTTTAAGAGCATAAAAACTAGATGTTGCTGCTTTGAGGCAGTAAAGTGATGAAAGCATCAGGTATTCATGCACTTGTCATCAAACTTGTAAGAATTGTGTCCTAAAACACTTTATTTGGTTGAAAAACAAAAAAAGGGTTTTCTGTGGGAAAATCTAATTTTGGACTCTGCGGGCTGGAAATCAGTTTAAGAGCATAAAAACTAGATGTTGCTGCTTTGAGACAGTAAAGTGATGAAAGCATCAGGTATTCATGCAAATGTCATCAAACTTGTAAGAATGGTGTCCTAAACTTTCTTTGGTTTAAACCCAGGAAAAAGGTTTTCTTTAGGAAAATCCACTATTGGTCTCTGTGGGCTGAAAATCAGTTTAAGAGCATAAAAACTAGATGTTGCTGCTTTGAGGCAGTAAAGTGATGAAAGCATCAGGTATTCATGCACATGTCATCAAACTTGTAAGAATTGTGTCCTAAAACACTTTATTTGGTTGAAAACCCAGGAAAAAGGTTTTGTTTAGTAAAATCCAGTATTGGTCTCTCTGTGGGCTGAAAATCAGTTTAAGAGCATAAAAACTAGATGTTGCTGCTTTGAGGCAGTAAAGTTATGAAAGCATCAGGTATTCATGCAAATGTCATCAAACTTGTAAGAATGGTGTCCTAAGACACTTTCTTTGGTTTAAAACCCAGGAAAAAGGTTTTGTTTAGTAAAATCCAGTATTGGTCTCTCTGCGGGCTGAAAATCAGTTTAAGAGCATAAAAACTAGATGTTGCTGCTTTGAGGCAGTAAAGTGATGAAAGCATCAGGTATTCATGCACATGTCATCAAACTTGTAAGAATAGTGTCCTAAGACACTTTCTTTTGTTGAAACCCCAGGAAAAAAGTTTTGTTTAGTAAAATCCAGTATTGGTCTCTCTGTGGGCTGAAAATCAGTTTAAGAGCATAAAAACTAGATGTTGCTGCTTTGAGGCAGTAAAGTGATGAAAGCATCAGGTATTCATGCACATGTCATCAAACTTGTAAGAATTGTGTCCTAAAACACTTTATTTGGTTGAAAAAAAAAAAAGGGTTTTCTGTGGGAAAATCTAATTTTGGACTCTGCGGGCTGGAAATCAGTTTAAGAGCATAAAAACTAGATGTTGCTGCTTTGAGACAGTAAAGTGATGAAAGCATCAGGTATTCATGCAAATGTCATCAAACTTGTAAGAATGGTGTCCTAAGACACTTTCTTTGGTTTAAAACCCAGGAAAAAGGGTTTTCTTTAGGAAAATCCACTATTGGTCTCTGTGGGCTGAAAATCAGTTTAAGAGCATAAAAACTAGATGTTGCTGCTTTGAGGCAGTAAAGTGATGAAAGCATCAGGTATTCATGCACATGTCATCAAACTTGTAAGAATTGTGTCCTAAAACACTTTATTTGGTTGAAAAACAAAAAAAGGGTTTTCTGTGGGAAAATCTACTTTTGGACTCTCTGCGGGCTGGAAATCAGTTTAAGAGCATAAAAACTAGATGTTGCTGCTTTGAGGCAGTAAAGTGATGAAAGCATCAGGTATTCATGCACATGTCATCAAACTTGTAAGAATTGTGTCCTAAAACACTTTATTTGGTTGAAAACCCAGGAAAAAGGTTTTGTTTAGTAAAATCCAGTATTGGTCTCTCTGTGGGCTGAAAATCAGTTTAAGAGCATAAAAACTAGATGTTGCTGCTTTGAGGCAGTAAAGTTATGAAAGCATCAGGTATTCATGCAAATGTCATCAAACTTGTAAGAATGGTGTCCTAAGACACTTTCTTTGGTTTAAAACCCAGGAAAAAGGTTTTGTTTAGTAAAATCCAGTATTGGTCTCTCTATGGCTGGAAATCAGTTTAAGAGCATAAAAACTAGATGTTGCTGCTTTGAGACAGTAAAGTGATGAAAGCATCAGGTATTCATGCACATGTCATCAAACTTGTAAGAATGGTGTCCTAAGACACTTTCTTTGGTTTAAAACCCAGGAAAAAGGTTTTGTTTAGTAAAATCCAGTATTGGTCTCTCTGTGGGCTGAAAATCAGTTTAAGAGCATAAAAACTAGATGTTGCTGCTTTGAGGCAGTAAAGTTATGAAAGCATCAGGTATTCATGCACATGTCATCAAACTTGTAAGAATTGTGTCCTAAAACACTTTATTTGGTTGAAAAACAAAAAAAGGGTTTTCTGTGGGAAAATCTAATTTTGGACTCTGCGGGCTGGAAATCAGTTTAAGAGCATAAAAACTAGATGTTGCTGCTTTGAGACAGTAAAGTGATGAAAGCATCAGGTATTCATGCAAATGTCATCAAACTTGTAAGAATGGTGTCCTAAGACACTTTCTTTGGTTTAAAACCCAGGAAAAAGGTTTTGTTTAGTAAAATCCAGTATTGGTCTCTCTGTGGGCTGAAAATCAGTTTAAGAGCATAAAAACTAGATGTTGCTGCTTTGAGGCAGTAAAGTGATGAAAGCATCAGGTATTCATGCACATGTCATCAAACTTGTAAGAATTGTGTCCTAAAACACTTTATTTGGTTGAATAACAAAAAAGGGTTTTCTGTGGGAAAATCTAATTTTGGACTCTCTGCGGGCTGAAAATCAGTTTAAGAGCATAAAAACTAGATGTTGCTGCTTTGAGGCAGTAAAGTGATGAAAGCATCAGGTATTCATGCAAATGTCATCAAACTTGTAAGAATAGTGTCCTAAGACACTTTCTTTTGTTGAAACCCAGGAAAAAGGTTTTGTTTAGTAAAATCCAGTATTGGTCTCTCTGTGGGCTGAAAATCAGTTTAAGAGCATAAAAACTAGATGTTGCTGCTTTGAGGCAGTAAAGTGATGAAAGCATCAGGTATTCATGCACATGTCATCAAACTTGTAGGAATTGTGTCCTAAAACACTTTATTTGGTTGAAAAACAAAAAAAGGGTTTTCTGTGGGAAAATCTAATTTTGGACTCTCTGCGGGCTGGAAATCAGTTTAAGAGCATAAAAACTAGATGTTGCTGCTTTGAGACAGTAAAGTGATGAAAGCATCAGGTATTCATGCAAATGTCATCAAACTTGTAAGAATGGTGTCCTAAGACACTTTCTTTGGTTTAAAACCCAGGAAAAAGGTTTTCTTTAGGAAAATCCACTATTGGTCTCTGTGGGCTGAAAATCAGTTTAAGAGCATAAAAACTAGATGTTGCTGCTTTGAGGCAGTAAAGTGATGAAAGCATCAGGTATTCATGCACATGTCATCAAACTTGTAAGAATTGTGTCCTAAAACACTTTATTTGGTTGAAAAACAAAAAAAGGGTTTTCTGTGGGAAAATCTACTTTTGGACTCTCTGCGGGCTGGAAATCAGTTTAAGAGCATAAAAACTAGATGTTGCTGCTTTGAGGCAGTAAAGTGATGAAAGCATCAGGTATTCATGCACATGTCATCAAACTTGTAAGAATTGTGTCCTAAAACACTTTATTTGGTTGAAAAACCCAGGAAAAAGGTTTTGTTTAGTAAAATCCAGTATTGGTCTCTCTGTGGGCTGAAAATCAGTTTAAGAGCATAAAAACTAGATGTTGCTGCTTTGAGGCAGTAAAGTTATGAAAGCATCAGGTATTCATGCACATGTCATCAAACTTGTAAGAATTGTGTCCTAAAACACTTTATTTGGTTGAAAAAACAAAAAAGGTTTTCTTTAGAAAAATCTACTTTTGGACTCTCTGCGGGCTGGAAATCAGTTTAAGAGCATAAAACTAGATGTTGCTGCTTTGAGGCAGTAAAGTGATGAAAGCATCAGGTATTCATGCACATGTCATCAAACTTGTAAGAATAGTGTCCTAAGAAACTTTCTTTTGTTGAAAACCCAGAAAAAAGGTTTTGTTTAGTAAAATCCAGTATTGGTCTCTCTGTGGGCTGAAAATCAGTTTAAGAGCATAAAAACTAGATGTTGCTGCTTTGAGGCAGTAAAGTGATGAAAGCATCAGGTATTCATGCACATGTCATCAAACTTGTAAGAATAGTGTCCTAAGACACTTTCTTTTCTTGAAAACCGAGGAAAAAGGTTTTGTTTAGTAAAATCCAGTATTGGTCTCTCTGTGGGCTGAAAATCAGTTTAAGAGCATAAAAACTAGATGTTGCTGCTTTGAGGCAGTAAAGTGATGAAAGCATCAGGTATTCATGCACATGTCATCAAACTTGTAAGTATTGTGTCCTAAAACACTTTATTTGGTTGAAAAAAAAAAAAAAGGGTTTTCTGTAGGAAAATCTACTTTTGGACTCTTTGCGGGCTGGAAATCAGTTTAAGAGCATAAAAACTAGATGTTGCTGCTTTGAGGCAGTAAAGTGATGAAAGCATCAGGTATTCAGTAAAATGAATGTGGAATCGGTGTGTGCCAAGACGTTGTCGGACACCGTAATTTTCTCTGGCCCTCTCCCAAATTTGAAAACTGACGAATTATATAGCCGTATGTCGTCTTTCAACCGCTGGCTGTCGAAGTGGTGCCCAGCGAAATAGGTGGGGCTACGTAGACAACTGGAAGACTTTCTGGGAAAACCTGATCTGATGAGGAGGGACGGCGTCCATCCCACGTTGGAAGGAGCGTCTCATTTCTGCGAATATGACCACGTTGATCACCGGACCTAATCCATGACAATCCGGGTTCAGATCAGGAACCGGGAGCAGAGTTGTAGTTTAACACCCTTCTCTGCTCTTCTTGTCAAGCAGTTACCCATCCATTACTCTAGAATAGAGACTGTGAAGACTGTGTCTGTCCCACGGCCACTTAAATTAAATAAATCTAAAGTAAACACAAGAGGAGTCGTACACAATAACCTTATACAAGTTAACACCATTATTTCAGCAGTGCAACAAAACAGGACTATTAAATGTGGTCTCCTAAATATTAGATCTCTGTCATCTAAAGCTGTGTTACTAAATGATTTAATAACAGATAATCACATTGATTTATGTTGTCTAACTGAAACCTGGCTGCGCCATGAAGCATATGTCTGCCTAAATGAGTCGACTCCTCCAAGTCATGTTAATACTCACATTCCTCGAGACACCGGTCGAGGAGGTGGAGTAGCAGCCATCTTTGACTCGAGCCTTTTAATAAATCCTAAACCTAAATTAAATTACGACTCATTTGAAAGCCTTGTTCTTAGTCTTTCACATCCAACCTTTAATATTCATGTGGATGTTGATAATGATTGCCTAGGTACTGCATTCATCTCATTGTTGGACTCGATCGGCTTTCGTCAGAGAGTACAGAAACCCACTCACAGCTTTGGCCACACGCTTGATCTTGTTCTTACATATGGCGTTGACATTGAGCATTTGAAGGTCTTCCCACAGAATCCTCTTCTGTCAGACCACAGCCTTATAACTTTTGAGTTTATACTACCGGAGTGTACACCGCTAGTCAAAAGTTTCTACACCAGATGTCTAACTGACAGTGCTGTAGCTAAATTTAAAGAAGCGATTCATTCTGCACTTGATTCAATACCATGTCTCAATATAACAGAGGACTCCTGGTCTAACTTTAGTCCGTCCCAGATTGATCATCTTGTTGATAGTGCCACAGGCTCACTGAGAATGACACTGGACTCGATAGCCCCTCTGAAGAAGAAGACAGTGAGGAAGAGAAGGTTTGCTCCTGGTATAACCCTCAGACCCGCACATTAAAGCAAACGTCCCGAAAGCTTGAAAGCATTTGGCGTTCAACTAATCGAAGAATCCGCTTAGTTTGGCGAGATAGTCTTAAAACTTATAAGAAGGCCCTCCGCAATGCCAGAGCAGAATATTACTCATCAGTAATAGAGAATAAGAACAACCCCAGGTTTCTCTTTAGCACTGTAGCCAGGCTGACAGAGAGTCACAGCTCTGTGGAGCCCAGTATTCCTATAGACCTCAGTAGTAATGACTTTATGAACTTCTTCAATGAGAAGATTTTAACTATTAGGGACAAGATTAATAATCTCTTGCCCTTAACCAGTGCCAATCTGTCCTCAAGTGGAATGGCTTTGGAAACCCCTGTATGTCCTGGTATATATTTAGATGGCTTTTCTCCCATCAACCGTGACCAATTATCTTTAATGGTTTCTACTTCTAACACGTCTACCTGTCTCTTGGACCCTATCCCGACTAGGCTGCTTAAAGATGTTTTGCCTTTAATTGGCAGCTCTCTTTTGGATATTATTAATGTGTCTTTGTTAACAGGCCACGTACCACATTCCTTCAAAGTAGCTGTAATTAAACCTCTCCTGAAGAAGCCCACTCTGGATCCAGAGGTTTTGGCTAACTACAGACCGATCTCTAACCTCCCTTCCTCTCTAAGATCCTTGAGAAAGTGGTCGCAAATCAGTTGTGTGACTTTCTACATCAGAATAGTTTATTTGAAGAGTTTCAGTCAGGATTTAGAAAACACCACAGCACAGAGACAGCACTTGTGAAGATTACGAATGACCTCTTAATGGCAGCAGATAAAGGACTTCTCTCTGTACTGGTCTTGTTAGACCTTAGTGCTGCATTCGACACCATTGACCATAACATCCTATTACAGAGACTGGAGCAGTCGATTGGTATTTCAGGCACCGCCCTAAGTTGGTTTAAATCCTATTTATCAGATCGATCTCAGTTTGTATTTTTGTAAACGATGAAGCCTCAAAGACCACCAACGTTAGTCATGGAGTTCCACAAGGTTCTGTGCTTGGACCAATTCTATTTACCTTATACATGCTTCCTTTTGGGCAATATTATCAGGAAACGCTCTATAAACTTTCATTGTTATGCAGATGATACTCAACTATATCTATCGATAAAACCAGAGGAGACTAACCAACTCACTAAAATTCAAGCATGTCTTAGTGACATAAAAACATGGATGACCGGCAACTTCTTGATGTTAAACTCAGACAAAACCGAAGTAATTCTACTCGGCCCTGAGCACCTCAGAGATCAATTATCTGGTGATGTGATTTCTGTAGATGGCATTACTCTAGCATCCAACACCACTGTAAAGAATCTCGGCGTTATCTTTGATCGGGACTTGTCCTTTAACTCCCACATAAAGCAAATCTCAAGGACTGCATTCTTCCATCTACGTAATATTTTCAAAAATCAGGCACATCTTGTCTCAAAAAGATGCAGAGAAATTGGTTTCACGCGTTCGTTACTTCGAGACTGGATTACTGCAACTCCTTATTATCAGGCTGCACTAATAAATCTCTTAGGTCCTCCAGTTGATTCAGAATGCTGCAGCTCGTATTCTCACTAAAACTAAGAAAAGAGATCACATTACTCCTGCACTAGCTGCTCTGCACTGGCTCCCTGTAAAATCAAGAATCACTTTTAAAATTCTTCTCTTAACTTACAAAGCCTTAATTGGTGATGCACCATCATATCTTAAAGAGCTTGTAGTACAGCGTATCGCCCACCAGAGCTGCTCACTAAATGCGGGCTACTTGTAGTTCGAGAGTCTTAAAATGTAAAATGGGAGCCAGAGCCTTTAGTTATCAAGCTCCTCTTTTATGGAACCAGCTTCCACCTTCAGTCCGGGAGGCAGACACAGTAACCACATTCAAGAGTAGACTGAAGACTTTCCTCTTTGACAGAGCTTATAGTCAGGGCTGAATCAGGTTTGCCCTGGTCCAGCCCCTGGATATGCTGGTATAGGCTTATAGCTGCTGGGGATGTTTAGGATGCACTGAGCACCTCTCTCCTCTTTTCTTTCTCCTATGGATGAATCGTCATCTCTCCATCACACATGACTAACTCTGCTTTCTCCCCGGAGTCCTTCTGACTTCACGTCTCATGGGGTCATCGGACCCTATGAGACGGCATAGATTCCATCTGCTGATGGACCTTCGATGGTTGGATCGTGAGTTCCTGTCGCCAGCTGTGCCACTGCCCTGCTGGGACTCCGCCCACTCCTCCACTTGGGAGGTCTCCAAACTCTCCATCGTGGAATATGCCTAAATATGAACTATTGATAAACTCTGTCAGATTCCTTGAATGTATTTTAACTCTAAATATGTCCTTCTGTACACATTACATCTATTGCATCTGTCCATCCTGGAGAGGGATCCTCCTCTGTTGCTCTCCTGAAGGTTTCTTCCCTTTTTTTCCCCCTGAAGGGTTATTTGGGAGTTTTTCCTGGTCCGATGTGAGGTTTTGGGTCAGGGATGTCTATGTGTACAGATTGTAAAGCACTCTGAGACAAATTTGTAATTTGTGAAACTGGGCTATACAAATAAACTGAATTGAATTATTCATGCACATGTCATCAAACTTGTAAGAATAGTGTCCTAAGACACTTTCTTTTGTTGAAAACCCAGGAAAAAGGTTTTCTTTAGGAAAATCCACTATTGGTCTCTCTGTGGGCTGAAAATCAGTTTAAGAGCATAAAAACTAGATGTTGCTGCTTTGAGGCAGTAAAGTGATGAAAGCATCAGGTATTCATGCACATGTCATCAAACTTGTAAGAATAGTGTCCTAAGACACTTTCTTTTGTTGAAAACCCAGAAAAAAGGTTTTCTTTAGGAAAATCCACTATTGGTCTCTCTGTGGGCTGAAAATCAGTTTAAGAGCATAAAAACTAGATGTTGCTGCTTTGAGGCAGTAAAGTGATGAAAGCATCAGGTATTCATGCACATGTCATCAAACTTGTAAGAATTGTGTCCTAAAACACTTTATTTGGTTGAAAACCCAGGAAAAAGGTTTTGTTTAGTAAAATCCAGTATTGGTCTCTCTGTGGGCTGAAAATCAGTTTAAGAGCATAAAAACTAGATGTTGCTGCTTTGAGGCAGTAAAGTTATGAAAGCATCAGGTATTCATGCAAATGTCATCAAACTTGTAAGAATAGTGTCCTAAAACACTTTATTTGGTTGAAAAACAAAAAAAGGGTTTTCTGTGGGAAAATCTACTTTTGGACTCTCTGCGGGCTGGAAATCAGTTTAAGAGCATAAAAACTAGATGTTGCTGCTTTGAGGCAGTAAAGTGATGAAAGCATCAGGTATTCATGCACATGTCATCAAACTTGTAAGAATTGTGTCCTAAAACACTTTATTTGGTTGAAAAAAAAAAAGGGTTTTCTGTAGGAAAATCTACTTTTCGACTCTCTGCGGGCTGGAAATCAGTTTAAGAGCATAAAAACTAGATGTTGCTGCTTTGAAGCAGTAAAGTGATGAAAGCATCAGGTATTAATGCACATGTCATCAAACTTGTAAGAATAGTGTCCTAAGACACTTTCTTTTGTTGAAAACCCAGGAAAAAGGTTTTGTTTAGTAAAATCCAGTATTGGTCTCTCTGTGGGCTGAAAATCAGTTTAAGAGCATAAAAACTAGATGTTGCTGCTTTGAAGCAGTAAAGTGATGAAAGCATCAGGTATTAATGCACATGTCATCAAACTTGTAAGAATAGTGTCCTAAGACACTTTCTTTTGTTGAAAACCCAGGAAAAAGGTTTTGTTTAGTAAAATCCAGTATTGGTCTCTCTGTGGGCTGAAAATCAGTTTAAGAGCATAAAAACTAGATGTTGCTGCTTTGAGGCAGTAAAGTGATGAAAGCATCAGGTATTCATGCACATGTCATCAAACTTGTAAGAATAGTGTCCTAAGACACTTTCTTCTGTTGAAAACCCAGGAAAAAGGTTTTCTTTAGGAAAATCCACTATTGGTCTCTCTGTGGGCTGAAAATCAGTTTAAGAGCATAAAAACTAGATGTTGCTGCTTTGAGGCAGTAAAGTGATGAAAGCATCAGGTATTCATGCACATGTCATCAAACTTGTAAGAATTGTGTCCTAAAACACTTTATTTGGTAGAAAAACAAAAAAAAGGGTTTTCTGTAGGAAAATCTACTTTTGGACTCTCTGCGGGCTGGAAATCAGTTTAAGAGCATAACAACTAGGTGTTGCTGCTTTGAGGCAGTAAAGTGATGAAAGCATCAGGTATTCATGCAAATGTCATCAAATTTGTAAGAACAGTGTCCTAAGACACTTTCTTTTGTTGAAAACCCAGGAAAATGGTTTTGTTTAGTAAAATCCAGTATTGGTCTCTCTGTGGGCTGAAAATCAGTTTAAGAGCATAAAAACTAGATGTTGCTGCTTTGAGGCAGTAAAGTGATGAAAGCATCAGGTATTTATGCACATGTCATCAAACTTGTAAGAATTGTGTCCTAAAACACTTTATTTGGTTGAAAAACAAAAAAAAGGGTTTTCTGTAAGGAAAATCTACTTTTCGACTCTCTGCGGGCTGGAAATCAGTTTAAGAGCATAACAACAAGATGTTGCTGCTTTGAGGCAGTAAAGTGATGAAAGCATCAGGTATTCATGCACATGTCATCAAACTTGTAAGAATAGTGTCCTAAGACACTTTCTTTTGTTGAAAACCCAGTAAAACGTTTTTGTTTAGTAAAATCCAGAATTGGTCTCTCTGTGGGCTGAAAATCAGTTTAAGAGCATAAAAACTAGATGTTGCTGCTTTGAGGCAGTAAAGTGATGAAAGCATCATGTATTCATGCACATGTCATCAAACTTGTAAGAATTGTGTCCTAAAACACTTTATTTGGTAGAAAAACTAAAAAAAGCGTTTTCTGTAGGAAAATCTACTTTTGGACTCTCTGCGGGCTGGAAATCAGTTTAAGAGCATAACAACTAGGTGTTGCTGCTTTGAGGCAGTAAAGTGATGAAAGCATCAGGTATTCATGCACATGTCATCAAACTTGTAAGAATTGTGTCCTAAGACACTTTCTTTTGTTGAAAACCCAGGAAAAGGTTTTCTTTAGGAAAATCCCACTATTAATCTCTCTGTGGGCTGAAAATCAGTTTAAGAGCATAAAAACTAGATGTTGCTGCTTTGAGGCAGTAAAGTGATGAAAGCATCAGGTATTCATGCACATGTCATCAAACTTGTAAGAATTGTGTCCTAAAACACTTTATTTGGTTGAAAAACAAAAAAAAGGGGTTTTCTGTAAGGAAAATCTACTTTTCGACTCTCTGCGGGCTGGAAATCAGTTTAAGAGCATAAAAACAAGATGTTGCTGCTTTGAGGCAGTAAAGTAATGAAAGCATCAGGTATTCATGCAAATGTCATCAAACTTGTAAGAACAGTGTCCTAAGACACTTTATTTGGTAGAAAAACTAAAAAAAGGGTTTTCTGTAGGAAAATCTACTTTTGGACTCTCTGCGGGCTGGAAATCAGTTTAAGAGCATAACAACTAGGTGTTGCTGCTTTGAGGCAGTAAAGTGATGAAAGCATCAGGTATTCATGCACATGTCATCAAACTTGTAAGAATTGTGTCCTAAGACACTTTCTTTTGTTGAAAACCCAGGAAAAAGGTTTTCTTTAGGAAAATCCACTATTAATCTCTCTGTGGGCTGAAAATCAGTTTAAGAGCATAAAAACTAGATGTTGCTGCTTTGAGGCAGTAAAGTGATGAAAGCATCAGGTATTCATGCACATGTCATCAAACTTGTAAGAATTGTGTCCTAAAACACTTTATTTGGTTGAAAAACAAAAAAAAGGGTTTTCTGTAAAAATCTACTTTTCGACTCTCTGCGGGCTGGAAATCAGTTTAAGAGCATAAAAACAAGATGTTGCTGCTTTGAGGCAGTAAAGTAATGAAAGCATCAGGTATTCATGCAAATGTCATCAAACTTGTAAGAACAGTGTGCTAAGACACTTTCTTTTGTTGAAAACCCAGGAAAAAGGTTTTGTTTAGTAAAATCCAGTATTGGTCTCTCTGTGGGCTGAAAATCAGTTAAAGAGCATAAAAACTAGATGTTGCTGCTTTGAGGCAGTAAAGTGATGAAAGCATCAGGTATTTATGCACATGTCATCAAACTTGTAAGAATTGTGTCCTAAAACACTTTATTTGGTTGAAAAACAAAAAAAAGGGGTTTTCTGTAAGGAAAATCTACTTTTCGACTCTCTGCGGGGTGGAAATCAGTTTAAGAGCATAAAAACAAGATGTTGCTGCTTTGAGGCAGTAAAGTAATGAAAGCATCAGGTATTCATGCAAATGTCATCAAACTTGTAAGAACGGTGTCCTAAGACACTTTCTTTTGTTGAAAACCCAGAAAAAAGGTTTTGTTTAGTAAAATCTAGTATTGGTCTCTCTGTGGGCTGAAAATCAGTTTAAGAGCATAAAAACTAGATGTTGCTGCTTTGAGGCAGTAAAGTGATGAAAGCATGAGGTATTTATGCACATGTCATCAAACTTGTAAGAATTGTGTCCTAAAACACTTTATTTGGTTGAAAAACAAAAAAAGGGTTTTCTGTGGGAAAATCTACTTTTGGACTCTCTGCGGGCTGGAAATCAGTTTAAGAGCATAAAAACTAGATGTTGCTGCTTTGAGGCAGTAAAGTGATGAAAGCATCAGGTATTCATGCACATGTCATCAAACTTGTAAGAATTGTGTCCTAAAACACTTTATTTGGTTGAAAAACAAAAAAAAGGGTTTTCTGTAGGAAAATCTACTTTTCGACTCTCTGCGGGCTGGAAATCAGTTTAAGAGCATAACAACTAGATGTTGCTGCTTTGAGGCAGTAAAGTGATGAAAGCATCAGGTATTCATGCAAATGTCATCAAACTTGTAAGAATGGTGTCCTAAGACACTTTCTTTTGTTGAAAACCCAAGAAAAAGGTGTTGTTTACTAAAATCCAGTATTGGTCTCTCTGTGGGCTGAAAATCAGTTTAAGAGCATAAAAACTAGATGTTGCTGCTTTGAAGCAGTAAAGTGATGAAAGCATCAGGTATTAATGCACATGTCATCAAACTTGTAAGAATAGTGTCCTAAGACACTTTCTTTTGTTGAAAACCCAGGAAAAAGGTTTTGTTTAGTAAAATCCAGTATTGGTCTCTCTGTGGGCTGAAAATCAGTTTAAGAGCATAAAAACTAGATGTTGCTGCTTTGAGGCAGTAAAGTGATGAAAGCATCAGGTATTCATGCACATGTCATCAAACTTGTAAGAATAGTGTCCTAAGACACTTTCTTCTGTTGAAAACCCAGGAAAAAGGTTTTCTTTAGGAAAATCCACTATTAATCTCTCTGTGGGCTGAAAATCAGTTTAAGAGCATAAAAACTAGATGTTGCTGCTTTGAGGCAGTAAAGTGATGAAAGCATCAGGTATTCATGCACATGTCATCAAACTTGTAAGAATTGTGTCCTAAAACACTTTATTTGGTTGAAAAACAAAAAAAGGGGGTTTCTGTAAGGAAAATCTACTTTTCGACTCTCTGCGGGCTGGAAATCAGTTTAAGAGCATAAAAACAAGATGTTGCTGCTTTGAGGCAGTAAAGTAATGAAAGCATCAGGTATTCATGCAAATGTCATCAAATTTGTAAGAACAGTGTCCTAAGACACTTTCTTTTGTTGAAAACCCAGTAAAAACGTTTTGTTTAGTAAAATCCAGAATTGGTCTCTCTGTGGGCTGAAAATCAGTTTAAGAGCATAAAAACTAGATGTTGCTGCTTTGAGGCAGTAAAGTGATGAAAGCATCATGTATTCATGCACATGTCATCAAACTTGTAAGAATTGTGTCCTAAAACACTTTATTTGGTAGAAAAACTAAAAAAGGGTTTTCTGTAGGAAAATCTACTTTTGGACTCTGCGGGCTGGAAATCAGTTTAAGAGCATAACAACTAGGTGTTGCTGCTTTGAGGCAGTAAAGTGATGAAAGCATCAGGTATTCATGCAAATGTCATCAAACTTGTAAGAATGGTGTCCTAAGACACTTTCTTTTGTTGAAAACCCAGGAAAAAGGTTTTGTTTAGTAAAATCCAGTATTGGTCTCTCTGTGGGCTGAAAATCAATTTAAGAACATAAAAACTAGATGTTGCTGCTTTGAAGCAGTAAAGTGATGAAAGCATCAGGTATTCATGCACATGTCATCAAACTTGTAAGAATAGTGTCCTAAGACACTTTCTTCTGTTGAAAACCCAGGAAAAAGGTTTTCTTTAGGAAAATCCACTATTAATCTCTCTGTGGGCTGAAAATCAGTTTAAGAGCATAAAAACTAGATGTTGCTGCTTTGAGGCAGTAAAGTGATGAAAGCATCAGGTATGCATGCACATGTCATCAAACTTGTAAGAATTGTGTCCTAAAACACTTTATTTGGTTGAAAAACAAAAAAAGGGGTTTTCTGTAGGAAAATCTACTTTTGGACTCTCTGCGGGCTGGAAATCAGTTTAAGAGCATAACAACTAGGTGTTGCTGCTTTGAGGCAGTAAAGTGATGAAAGCATCAGGTATTCATGCAAATGTCATCAAACTTGTAAAAATGGTGTCCTAAGACACTTTCTTTTGTTGAAAACCCAGGAAAAAGGTTTTGTTTAGTAAAATCCAGTATTGGTCTCTCTGTGGGCTGAAAATCAGTTTAAGAGCATAAAAACTAGATGTTGCTGCTTTGAAGCAGTAAAGTGATGAAAGCATCAGGTATTAATGCACATGTCATCAAACTTGTAAGAATAGTGTCCTAAGACACTTTCTTTTGTTGAAAACCCAGGAAAAAGGTTTTGTTTAGTAAAATCCAGTATTGGTCTCTCTGTGGGCTGAAAATCAGTTTAAGAGCATAAAAACTAGATGTTGCTGCTTTGAGGCAGTAAAGTGATGAAAGCATCAGGTATGCATGCACATGTCATCAAACTTGTAAGAATTGTGTCCTAAAACACTTTATTTGGTTGAAAAACAAAAAAATGGTTTTCTGTAGGAAAATCTACTTTTGGACTCTCTGCGGGCTGGAAATCAGTTTAAGAGCATAACAACTAGGTGTTGCTGCTTTGAGGCAGTAAAGTGATGAAAGCATCAGGTATTCATGCAAATGTCATCAAACTTGTAAAAAAATGTCCTAAGACACTTTCTTTTGTTGAAAAACCCAGGAAAAAGGTTTTGTTTAGTAAATCCAGTATTGGTCTCTCTGTGGGCTGAAAATCAGTTTAAGAGCATAAAAACTAGATGTTGCTGCTTTGAAGCAGTAAAGTGATGAAAGCATCAGGTATTCATGCACATGTCATCAAACTTGTAAGAATTGTGTCCTAAAACACTTTATTTGGTTGAAAAACAAAAAAAGGGGGTTTCTGTAAGGAAAATCTACTTTTCGACTCTCTGCGGGCTGGAAATCAGTTTAAGAGCATAAAAACAAGATGTTGCTGCTTTGAGGCAGTAAAGTAATGAAAGCATCAGGTATTCATGCAAATGTCATCAAATTTGTAAGAACAGTGTCCTAAGACACTTTCTTTTGTTGAAAACCCAGTAAAAACGTTTTGTTTAGTAAAATCCAGAATTGGTCTCTCTGTGGGCTGAAAATCAGTTTAAGAGCATAAAAACTAGATGTTGCTGCTTTGAGGCAGTAAAGTGATGAAAGCATCATGTATTCATGCACATGTCATCAAACTTGTAAGAATTGTGTCCTAAAACACTTTATTTGGTAGAAAAACTAAAAAAAGGGTTTTCTGTAGGAAAATCTACTTTTGGACTCTGCGGGCTGGAAATCAGTTTAAGAGCATAACAACTAGGTGTTGCTGCTTTGAGGCAGTAAAGTGATGAAAGCATCAGGTATTCATGCAAATGTCATCAAACTTGTAAGAATGGTGTCCTAAGACACTTTCTTTTGTTGAAAACCCAGGAAAAAGGTTTTGTTTAGTAAAATCCAGTATTGGTCTCTCTGTGGGCTGAAAATCAATTTAAGAACATAAAAACTAGATGTTGCTGCTTTGAAGCAGTAAAGTGATGAAAGCATCAGGTATTCATGCACATGTCATCAAACTTGTAAGAATAGTGTCCTAAGACACTTTCTTCTGTTAAAAAACCCAGGAAAAAGGTTTTCTTTAGGAAAATCCACTATTAATCTCTCTGTGGGCTGAAAATCAGTTTAAGAGCATAAAAACTAGATGTTGCTGCTTTGAGGCAGTAAAGTGATGAAAGCATCAGGTATGCATGCACATGTCATCAAACTTGTAAGAATTGTGTCCTAAAACACTTTATTTGGTTGAAAAACAAAAAAAAGGGGTTTTCTGTAGGAAAATCTACTTTTGGACTCTCTGCGGGCTGGAAATCAGTTTAAGAGCATAACAACTAGGTGTTGCTGCTTTGAGGCAGTAAAGTGATGAAAGCATCAGGTATTCATGCAAATGTCATCAAACTTGTAAAAATGGTGTCCTAAGACACTTTCTTTTGTTGAAAACCCAGGAAAAAGGTTTTGTTTAGTAAAATCCAGTATTGGTCTCTCTGTGGGCTGAAAATCAGTTTAAGAGCATAAAAACTAGATGTTGCTGCTTTGAAGCAGTAAAGTGATGAAAGCATCAGGTATTAATGCACATGTCATCAAACTTGTAAGAATAGTGTCCTAAGACACTTTCTTTTATGAAAACCCAGGAAAAGGTTTTGTTTAGTAAAATCCAGTATTGGTCTCTCTGTGGGCTGAAAATCAGTTTAAGAGCATAAAACTAGATGTTGCTGCTTTGAGGCAGTAAGTAATGATGAAAGCATCAGGTATGCATGCACATGTCATCAAACTTGTAAGAATTGTGTCCTAAAACACTTTATTTGGTTGAAAAAAAAAAAAGGGTTTTCTGTAGGAAAATCTACTTTTGGACTCTCTGCGGGCTGGAAATCAGTTTAAGAGCATAACAACTAGGTGTTGCTGCTTTGAGGCAGTAAAGTGATGAAAGCATCAGGTATTCATGCAAATGTCATCAAACTTGTAAAAATGGTGTCCTAAGACACTTTCTTTTGTTGAAAACCCAGGAAAAAGGTTTGTTTAGTAAAATCCAGTATTGGTCTCTCTGTGGGCTGAAAAATCAGTTTAAGAGCATAAAAACTAGATGTTGCTGCTTTGAAGCAGTAAAGTGATGAAAGCATCAGGTATTAATGCACATGTCATCAAACTTGTAAGAATAGTGTCCTAAGACACTTTCTTTTGTTGAAAACCCAGGAAAAGGTTTTGTTTAGTAAAATCCAGTATTGGTCTCTCTGTGGGCTGAAAATCAGTTTAAGAGCATAAAAACTAGATGTTGCTGCTTTGAGGCAGTAAAGTGATGAAAGCATCAGGTATTCATGCACATGTCATCAAACTTGTAAGAATTGTGTCCTAAGACACTTTATTTGGTTGAAAAACAAAAAGGGGTTTCTGTAAGGAAAATCTCTTTTTCGACTCTCTGCGGGCTGGAAATCAGTTTAAGAGCATAAAAACAAGATGTTGCTGCTTTGAGGCAGTAAAGTAATGAAAGCATCAGGTATTCATGCAAATGTCATCAAATTTGTAAGAACGGTGTCCTAAGACACTTTCTTTTGTTGAAAACCCAGAAAAAAGGTTTTGTTTAGTAAAATCTAGTATTGGTCTCTCTGTGGGCTGAAAATCAGTTTAAGAGCATAAAAACTAGATGTTGCTGCTTTGAGGCAGTAAAGTGATGAAAGCATGAGGTATTTATGCACATGTCATCAAACTTGTAAGAATTGTGTCCTAAAACACTTTATTTGGTTGAAAAACAAAAAAAAGGGTTTTCTGTGGGAAAATCTACTTTTGGACTCTCTGCGGGCTGGAAATCAGTTTAAGAGCATAAAAACTAGATGTTGTTGCTTTGAGGCAGTAAAGTGATGAAAGCATCAGGTATTCATGCAAATGTCATCAAACTTGTAAGAATGGTGTCCTAAGACACTTTCTTTTGTTGAAAACCCAAGAAAAAGGTGTTGTTTACTAAAATCCAGTATTGGTCTCTCTGTGGGCTGAAAATCAGTTTAAGAGCATAAAAACTAGATGTTGCTGCTTTGAAGCAGTAAAGTGATGAAAGCATCAGGTATTAATGCACATGTCATCAAACTTGTAAGAATAGTGTCCTAAGACACTTTCTTTTGTTGAAAACCCAGGAAAAAGGTTTTGTTTAGTAAAATCCAGTATTGGTCTCTCTGTGGGCTGAAAATCAGTTTAAGAGCATAAAACTAGATGTTGCTGCTTTGAGGCAGTAAAGTGATGAAAGCATCATGTATTCATGCACATGTCATCAAACTTGTAAGAATTGTGTCCTAAAACACTTTATTTGGTAGAAAAACAAAAAAAAGGGTTTTCTGTAGGAAAATCTACTTTTGGACTCTGGCTGGAAATCAGTTTAAGAGCATAACAAACTAGGTGTTGCTGCTTTGAGGCAGTAAAGTGATGAAAGCATCAGGTATTCATGCAAATGTCATCAAACTTGTAAGAATGGTGTCCTAAGACACTTTCTTTTGTTGAAAACCCAGGAAAAAGGTTTTGTTTAGTAAAATCCAGTATTGGTCTCTCTGTGGGCTGAAAATCAATTTAAGAACATAAAAACTAGATGTTGCTGCTTTGAAGCAGTAAAGTGATGAAAGCATCAGGTATTCATGCACATGTCATCAAACTTGTAAGAATAGTGTCCTAAGACACTTTCTTTTGTTGAAAACCCAGGAAAAAGGTTTTCTTTAGGAAAATCCACTATTAATCTCTCTGTGGGCTGAAAATCAGTTTAAGAGCATAAAAACTAGATGTTGCTGCTTTGAGGCAGTAAAGTGATGAAAGCATCAGGTATTCATGCACATGTCATCAAACTTGTAAGAATAGTGTCCTAAGACACTTTCTTTTGTTGAAACCCAGGAAAAAGGTTTTGTTTAGTAAAATCCAGTATTGGTCTCTCTGTGGGCTGAAAATCAGTTTAAGAGCATAAAAACTAGATGTTGCTGCTTTGAGGCAGTAAAGTGATGAAAGCATCAGGTATGCATGCACATGTCATCAAACTTGTAAGAATTGTGTCCTAAAACACTTTATTTGGTTGAAAAACAAAAAAAGGGGTTTTCTGTAGGAAAATCTACTTTTGGACTCTCTGCGGGCTGGAAATCAGTTTAAGAGCATAACAACTAGATGTTGCTGCTTTGAGGCAGTAAAGTGATGAAAGCATCAGGTATTCATGCAAATGTCATCAAACTTGTAAGAATGGTGTCCTAAGACACTTTCTTTTGTTGAAAACCCAGGGAAAAAGGTGTTGTTTAGTAAAATCCAGTATTGGTCTCTCTGTGGGCTGAAAATCAGTTTAAGAGCATAAAAACTAGATGTTGCTATTTTGAGGCAGTAAAGTGATGAAAGCATCAGGTATTAATGCACATGTCATCAAACTGGTAAGAATAGTGCCCTAAGACACTTTCTTTTGTTGAAAACCCAGGAAAAAGGTTTTGTTTAGTAAAATCCAGTATTGGTCTCTCTGTGGGCTGAAAATCAGTTTAAGAGCATAAAAACTAGATGTTGCTGCTTTGAGGCAGTAAAGTGATGAAAGCATCAGGTATTCATGCACATGTCATCAAACTTGTAAGAATAGTGTCCTAAGACACTTTCTTTTGTTGAAAACCCAGGAAAAAGGTTTTCTTTAGGAAAATCCACTATTAATCTCTCTGTGGGCTGAAAATCAGTTTAAGAGCATAACAACTAGATGTTGCTGCTTTGAGGCAGTAAAGTGATGAAAGCATAATGTATTCATGCACATGTCATCAAACTTGTAAGAATTGTGTCCTAAAACACTTTATTTGGTAGAAAAACAAAAAAAAGGGTTTTCTGTAGGAAAATCTACTTTTGGACTCTCTGCGGGCTGGAAATCAGTTTAAGAGCATAACAACTAGATGTTGCTGCTTTGAGGCAGTAAAGTGATGAAAGCATCAGGTATTCATGCACATGTCATCAAACTTGTAAGAATAGTGTCCTAAGACACTTTACTTGAAAACCCAGGAAAAACATTTTGTTTAGTAAAATCCAGAATTGGTCTCTCTGTGGGCTGAAAATCAGTTTAAGAGCATAAAAACTAGATGTTGCTGCTTTGAGGCAGTAAAGTGATGAAAGCATCATGTATTCATGCACATGTCATCAAACTTGTAAGAATTGTGTCCTAAAACACTTTATTTGGTAGAAAAACAAAAAAAAGGGTTTTCTGTAGGAAAATCTACTTTTGGACTCTCTGCGGGCTGGAAATCAGTTTAAGAGCATAACAACTAGGTGTTGCTGCTTTGAGGCAGTAAAGTGATGAAAGCATCAGGTATTCATGCAAATGTCATCAAACTTGTAAAAATTGTGTCCTAAGACACTTTCTTTTGTTGAAAACCCAGGAAAAAGGTTTTGTTTAGTAAAATCCAGTATTGGTCTCTCTGTGGGCTGAAAATCAGTTTAAGAGCATAAAAACTAGATGTTGCTGCTTTGAGGCAGTAAAGTGATGAAAGCATCAGGTATTCATGCACATGTCATCAAACTTGTAAGAATTGTGTCCTAAGACACTTTATTTGGTTGAAAAACAAAAAAAGGGGGTTTCTGTAAGGAAAATCTACTTTTCGACTCTCTGCGGGCTGGAAATCAGTTTAAGAGCATAAAAACAAGATGTTGCTGCTTTGAGGCAGTAAAGTAATGAAAGCATCAGGTATTCATGCAAATGTCATCAAATTTGTAAGAACGGTGTCCTAAGACACTTTCTTTTGTTGAAAACCCAGAAAAAAGGTTTTGTTTAGTAAAATCTAGTATTGGTCTCTCTGTGGGCTGAAAATCAGTTTAAGAGCATAAAAACTAGATGTTGCTGCTTTGAGGCAGTAAAGTGATGAAAGCATGAGGTATTTATGCACATGTCATCAAACTTGTAAGAATTGTGTCCTAAAACACTTTATTTGGTTGAAAAACAAAAAAAAGGGTTTTCTGTGGGAAAATCTACTTTTGGACTCTCTGCGGGCTGGAAATCAGTTTAAGAGCATAAAAACTAGATGTTGTTGCTTTGAGGCAGTAAAGTGATGAAAGCATCAGGTATTCATGCAAATGTCATCAAACTTGTAAGAATGGTGTCCTAAGACACTTTCTTTTGTTGAAAACCCAAGAAAAAGGTGTTGTTTACTAAAATCCAGTATTGGTCTCTCTGTGGGCTGAAAATCAGTTTAAGAGCATAAAAACTAGATGTTGCTGCTTTGAAGCAGTAAAGTGATGAAAGCATCAGGTATTAATGCACATGTCATCAAACTTGTAAGAATAGTGTCCTAAGACACTTTCTTTTGTTGAAAACCCAGGAAAAAGGTTTTGTTTAGTAAAATCCAGTATTGGTCTCTCTGTGGGCTGAAAATCAGTTTAAGAGCATAAAAACTAGATGTTGCTGCTTTGAGGCAGTAAAGTGATGAAAGCATCATGTATTCATGCACATGTCATCAAACTTGTAAGAATTGTGTCCTAAAACACTTTATTTGGTAGAAAAACAAAAAAAAGGGTTTTCTGTAGGAAAATCTACTTTTGGACTCTGCGGGCTGGAAATCAGTTTAAGAGCATAACAACTAGGTGTTGCTGCTTTGAGGCAGTAAAGTGATGAAAGCATCAGGTATTCATGCAAATGTCATCAAACTTGTAAGAATGGTGTCCTAAGACACTTTCTTTTGTTGAAAACCCAGGAAAAAGGTTTTGTTTAGTAAAATCCAGTATTGGTCTCTCTGTGGGCTGAAAATCAATTTAAGAACATAAAAACTAGATGTTGCTGCTTTGAAGCAGTAAAGTGATGAAAGCATCAGGTATTCATGCACATGTCATCAAACTTGTAAGAATAGTGTCCTAAGACACTTTCTTCTGTTGAAAACCCAGGAAAAAGGTTTTCTTTAGGAAAATCCACTATTAATCTCTCTGTGGGCTGAAAATCAGTTTAAGAGCATAAAAACTAGATGTTGCTGCTTTGAGGCAGTAAAGTGATGAAAGCATCAGGTATTCATGCACATGTCATCAAACTTGTAAGAATAGTGTCCTAAGACACTTTCTTTTGTTGAAAACCCAGGAAAAAGGTTTTGTTTAGTAAAATCCAGTATTGGTCTCTCTGTGGGCTGAAAATCAGTTTAAGAGCATAAAAACTAGATGTTGCTGCTTTGAGGCAGTAAAGTGATGAAAGCATCAGGTATGCATGCACATGTCATCAAACTTGTAAGAATTGTGTCCTAAAACACTTTATTTGGTTGAAAAACAAAAAAAAGGGGTTTTCTGTAGGAAAATCTACTTTTGGACTCTCTGCGGGCTGGAAATCAGTTTAAGAGCATAACAACTAGATGTTGCTGCTTTGAGGCAGTAAAGTGATGAAAGCATCAGGTATTCATGCACTTGTCATCAAACTTGTAAGAATTGTGTCCTAAAACACTTTATTTGGTTGAAAAACAAAAAAAAGGGTTTTGTTTAGTAAAATCCAGTATTGGTCTCTCTGCGGGCTGGAAATCAGTTTAAGAGCATAACAACTAGATGTTGCTGCTTTGAGGCAGTAAAGTGATGAAAGCATCAGGTATTCATGCAAATGTCATCAAACTTGTAAGAATGGTGTCCTAAGACACTTTCTTTTGTTGAAAACCCAGGAAAAAGGTGTTGTTTAGTAAAATCCAGTATTGGTCTCTCTGTGGGCTGAAAATCAGTTTAAGAGCATAAAAACTAGATGTTGCTATTTTGAGGCAGTAAAGTGATGAAAGCATCAGGTATTAATGCACATGTCATCAAACTGGTAAGAATAGTGCCCTAAGACACTTTCTTTTGTTGAAAACCCAGGAAAAAGGTTTTGTTTAGTAAAATCCAGTATTGGTCTCTCTGTGGGCTGAAAATCAGTTTAAGAGCATAAAAACTAGATGTTGCTGCTTTGAGGCAGTAAAGTGATGAAAGCATCAGGTATTCATGCACATGTCATCAAACTTGTAAGAATAGTGTCCTAAGACACTTTCTTTTGTTGAAAACCCAGGAAAAAGGTTTTCTTTAGGAAAATCCACTATTAATCTCTCTGTGGGCTGAAAATCAGTTTAAGAGCATAACAACTAGATGTTGCTGCTTTGAGGCAGTAAAGTGATGAAAGCATAATGTATTCATGCACATGTCATCAAACTTGTAAGAATTGTGTCCTAAAACACTTTATTTGGTAGAAAAACAAAAAAAAGGGTTTTCTGTAGGAAAATCTACTTTTGGACTCTCTGCGGGCTGGAAATCAGTTTAAGAGCATAACAACTAGATGTTGCTGCTTTGAGGCAGTAAAGTGATGAAAGCATCAGGTATTCATGCACATGTCATCAAACTTGTAAGAATAGTGTCCTAAGACACTTTCTTTTGTGAAAAACCCAGTAAAAACGTTTTGTTTAGTAAAATCCAGAATTGGTCTCTCTGTGGGCTGAAAATCAGTTTAAGAGCATAAAACTAGATGTTGCTGCTTTGAGGCAGTAAAGTGATGAAAGCATCATGTATTCATGCACATGTCATCAAACTTGTAAGAATTGTGTCCTAAAACACTTTATTTGGTAGAAAAACAAAAAAAAGGGTTTTCTGTAGGAAAATCTACTTTTGGACTCTCTGCGGGCTGGAAATCAGTTTAAGAGCATAACAACTAGGTGTTGCTGCTTTGAGGCAGTAAAGTGATGAAAGCATCAGGTATTCATGCAAATGTCATCAAACTTGTAAAAATTGTGTCCTAAGACACTTTCTTTTGTTGAAAACCCAGGAAAAAGGTTTTGTTTAGTAAAATCCAGTATTGGTCTCTCTGTGGGCTGAAAATCAGTTTAAGAGCATAAAAACTAGATGTTGCTGCTTTGAGGCAGTAAAGTGATGAAAGCATCAGGTATTAATGCACATGTCATCAAACTTGTAAGAATAGTGTCCTAAGACACTTTCTTTTGTTGAAAACCCAGGAAAAAGGTTTTGTTTAGTAAAATCCAGTATTGGTCTCTCTGTGGGCTGAAAATCAGTTTAAGAGCATAAAAACTAGATGTTGCTGCTTTGAGGCAGTAAAGTGATGAAAGCATCAGGTATTCATGCACATGTCATCAAACTTGTAAGAATAGTGTCCTAAGACACTTTCTTCTGTTGAAAACCCAGGAAAAAGGTTTTCTTTAGGAAAATCCACTATTAATCTCTCTGTGGGCTGAAAATCAGTTTAAGAGCATAACAACTAGATGTTGCTGCTTTGAGGCAGTAAAGTGATGAAAGCATCAGGTATTCATGCACATGTCATCAAACTTGTAAGAATTGTGTCCTAAGACACTTTATTTGGTTGAAAAACAAAAAAAAGGGTTTTCTGTAGGAAAATCTACTTTTGGACTCTCTTGGGCTGGAAATCAGTTTAAGAGCATAATAACTAGATGTTGCTGCTTTGAGGCAGTAAAGTGATGAAAGCATCAGGTATTCATGCACATGTCATCAAACTTGTAAGAATAGTGTCCTAAGACACTTTCTTTTGTTGAAAACCCAGGAAAAAGGTTTTCTTTAGGAAAATCCACTATTAATCTCTCTGTGGGCTGAAAATCAGTTTAAGAGCATAAAAACTAGATGTTGCTGCTTTGAGGCAGTAAAGTGATGAAAGCATCAGGTATTCATGCACATGTCATCAAACTTGTAAGAATTGTGTCCTAACACACTTTATTTGGTTGAAAAACAAAAAAAGGGTGTTTCTGTAAGGAAAATCTACTTTTCGACTCTCTGCGGGCTGGAAATCAGTTTAAGAGCATAAAAACAAGATGTTGCTGCTTTGAGGCAGTAAAAAGTGAAAGCATCAGGTATTCATGCAAATGTCATCAAACTTGTAAGAACGGTGTCCTAAGACACTTTCTTTTGTTGAAAACCCAGGAAAAAGGTTTTGTTTAGTAAAATCCAGTATTGGTCTCTCTGTGGGCTGAAAATCAGTTTAAGAGCATAAAAACTAGATGTTGCTGCTTTGAGGCAGTAAAGTGATGAAAGCATCAGGTATTCATGCACATGTCATCAAACTTGTAAGAATAGTGTCCTAAGACACTTTCTTTTGTTGAAAACCCAGGAAAAAGGTTTTCTTTAGGAAAATCCACTATTAATCTCTCTGTGGGCTGAAAATCAGTTTAAGAGCATAACAACTAGATGTTGCTGCTTTGAGGCAGTAAAGTGATGAAAGCATAATGTATTCATGCACATGTCATCAAACTTGTAAGAATTGTGTCCTAAAACACTTTATTTGGTAGAAAAACAAAAAAAAGGGTTTTCTGTAGGAAAATCTACTTTTGGACTCTCTGCGGGCTGGAAATCAGTTTAAGAGCATAACAACTAGATGTTGCTGCTTTGAGGCAGTAAAGTGATGAAAGCATCAGGTATTCATGCACATGTCATCAAACTTGTAAAAATAGTGTCCTAAGACACTTTCTTTTGTTGAAAACCCAGGAAAAACATTTTGTTTAGTAAAATCCAGAATTGGTCTCTCTGTGGGCTGAAAATCAGTTTAAGAGCATAAAAACTAGATGTTGCTGCTTTGAGGCAGTAAAGTGATGAAAGCATCATGTATTCATGCACATGTCATCAAACTTGTAAGAATTGTGTCCTAAAACACTTTATTTGGTAGAAAAACAAAAAAAAGGGTTTTCTGTAGGAAAATCTACTTTTGGACTCTCTGCGGGCTGGAAATCAGTTTAAGAGCATAACAACTAGGTGTTGCTGCTTTGAGGCAGTAAAGTGATGAAAGCATCAGGTATTCATGCAAATGTCATCAAACTTGTAAAAATGGTGTCCTAAGACACTTTCTTTTGTTGAAAACCCAGGAAAAAGGTTTTGTTTAGTAAAATCCAGTATTGGTCTCTCTGTGGGCTGAAAATCAGTTTAAGAGCATAAAAACTAGATGTTGCTGCTTTGAGGCAGTAAAGTGATGAAAGCATCAGGTATTAATGCACATGTCATCAAACTTGTAATAATAGTGTCCTAAGACACTTTCTTTTGTTGAAAACCCAGGAAAAAGGTTTTGTTTAGTAAAATCCAGTATTGGTCTCTCTGTGGGCTGAAAATCAGTTTAAGAGCATAAAAACTAGATGTTGCTGCTTTGAGGCAGTAAAGTGATGAAAGCATCAGGTATTCATGCACATGTCATCAAACTTGTAAGAATAGTGTCCTAAGACACTTTCTTTTTTGAAAACCCAGGAAAAGGTTTTGTTTAGTAAAATCCAGTATTGAGGTCTCTGTGGGCTGAAAATCAGTTTAAGAGCATAAAAACTAGATGTTGCTGCTTTGAGGCAGTAAAGTGATGAAAGCATCAGGTATGCATGCACATGTCATCAAACTTGTAAGAATTGTGTCCTAAAACACTTTATTTGGTTGAAAAACAAAAAAAAGGGGTTTTCTGTAGGAAAATCTACTTTTGGACTCTCTGCGGGCTGGAAATCAGTTTAAGAGCATAACAACTAGGTGTTGCTGCTTTGAGGCAGTAAAGTGATGAAAGCATCAGGTATTCATGCAAATGTCATCAAACTTGTAAAAATGGTGTCCTAAGACACTTTCTTTTGTTGAAAACCCAGGAAAAAGGTTTTGTTTAGTAAAATCCAGTATTGGTCTCTCTGTGGGCTGAAAAAAGTTTAGAGCATAAAACTAGATGTTGCTGCATTGAAGCAGTAAAGTGATGAAAGCATCAGGTATTAATGCACATGTCATCAAACTTGTAAGAATAGTGTCCTAAGACACTTTCTTTTGTTGAAAACCCAGGAAAAAGGTTTTGTTTAGTAAAATCCAGTATTGGTCTCTCTGTGGGCTGAAAATCAGTTTAAGAGCATAAAAACTAGATGTTGCTGCTTTGAGGCAGTAAAGTGATGAAAGCATCAGGTATTCATGCAAATGTCATCAAACTTGTAAGAATAGTGTCCTAAGACACTTTCTTGTGTTGAAAACCCAGGAAAAAGGTTTTCTTTAGGAAAATCCACTATTAATCTCTCTGTGGGCTGAAAATCAGTTTAAGAGCATAACAACTAGATGTTGCTGCTTTGAGGCAGTAAAGTGATGAAAGCATCAGGTATTCATGCAAATGTCATCAAACTTGTAAGACACTTTCTTTTGTTGAAAACCCAGGAAAAAGGTTTTGTTTAGTAAAATCCAGTATTGGTCTCTCTGTGGGCTAAAAATCAGTTTAAGAGCATAAAAACTAGATGTTGCTGCTTTGAGGCAGTAAAGTGATGAAAGCATCAGGTATTCATGCACATGTCATCAAACTTGTAAGAATTGTGTCCTAAAACACTTTATTTGGTTGAAAAACAAAAAAAAGGGGTTTTCTGTAAGGAAAATCTACTTTTCGACTCTCTGCGGGCTGGAAATCAGTTTAAGAGCATAAAAACAAGATGTTGCTGCTTTGAGGCAGTAAAGTAATGAAAGCATCAGGTATTCATGCAAATGTCATCAAACTTGTAAGAATGGTATCCTAAGACACTTTCTTTGGTTTAAAAACAAGAAAAAGGGTTTTCTTTAGGAAAATCCACTATTGGTCTCTCTGTGGGCTGAAAATCAGTTTAAGAGCATAAAAACTAGATGTTGCTGCTTTGAGGCAGTAAAGTGATGAAAGCATCATGTATTCATGCACATGTCATCAAACTTGTAAGAATTGTGTCCTAAAACACTTTATTTGGTAGAAAAACAAAAAAAAGGGTTTTCTGTAGGAAAATCTACTTTTGGACTCTCTGCGGGCTGGAAATCAGTTTAAGAGCATAACAACTAGGTGTTGCTGCTTTGAGGCAGTAAAGTGATGAAAGCATCAGGTATTCATGCAAATGTCATCAAACTTGTAAAAATGGTGTCCTAAGACACTTTTTTTGAAAAACCCAGGAAAAAGGTTTTGTTTAGTAAAATCCAGTATTGGTCTCTCTGTGGGCTGAAAATCAGTTTAAGAGCATAAAAACTAGATGTTGCTGCTTTGAGGCAGTAAAGTGATGAAAGCATCAGGTATTAATGCACATGTCATCAAACTTGTAAGAATAGTGTCCTAAGACACTTTCTTTTGTTGAAAAAACCAGGAAAAAGGTTTTGTTTAGTAAAATCCAGTATTGGTCTCTCTGTGGGCTGAAAATCAGTTTAAGAGCATAAAAACTAGATGTTGCTGCTTTGAGGCAGTAAAGTGATGAAAGCATCAGGTATTCATGCACATGTCATCAAACTTGTAAGAATAGTGTCCTAAGACACTTTCTTCTGTTGAAAACCCAGGAAAAAGGTTTTCTTTAGGAAAATCCACTATTAATCTCTCTGTGGGCTGAAAATCAGTTTAAGAGCATAACAACTAGATGTTGCTGCTTTGAGGCAGTAAAGTGATGAAAGCATCAGGTATTCATGCACATGTCATCAAACTTGTAAGAATTGTGTCCTAAGACACTTTATTTGGTTGAAAAAAAAAAAGGGTTTTCTGTAGGAAAATCTACTTTTGGACTCTGCGGGCTGGAAATCAGTTTAAGAGCATAATAACTAGATGTTGCTGCTTTGAGGCAGTAAAGTGATGAAAGCATCAGGTATTCATGCACATGTCATCAAACTTGTAAGAATAGTGTCCTAAGACACTTTCTTTTGTTGAAAACCCAGGAAAAAGGTTTTCTTTAGGAAAATCCACTATTAATCTCTCTGTGGGCTGAAAATCAGTTTAAGAGCATAAAAACTAGATGTTGCTGCTTTGAGGCAGTAAAGTGATGAAAGCATAATGTATTCATGCACATGTCATCAAACTTGTAAGAATTGTGTCCTAAAACACTTTATTTGGTAGAAAAACAAAAAAAAGGGTTTTCTGTAGGAAAATCTACTTTTGGACTCTCTGCGGGCTGGAAATCAGTTTAAGAGCATAACAACTAGATGTTGCTGCTTTGAGGCAGTAAAGTGATGAAAGCATCAGGTATTCATGCACATGTCATCAAACTTGTAAGAATAGTGTCCTAAGACACTTTCTTTTGTTGAAAACCAGTAAAAACATTTTGTTTAGTAAAATCCAGAATTGGTCTCTCTGTGGGCTGAAAATCAGTTTAAGAGCATAAAAACTAGATGTTGCTGCTTTGAGGCAGTAAAGTGATGAAAGCATCATGTATTCATGCACATGTCATCAAACTTGTAAGAATTGTGTCCTAAAACACTTTATTTGGTTGAAAAACAAAAAAAGGGGTTTTCTAGGAAAAATCTACTTTTGGACTCTCTGCGGGCTGGAAATCAGTTTAAGAGCATAACAACTAGGTGTTGCTGCTTTGAGGCAGTAAAGTGATGAAAGCATCAGGTATTCATGCAAATGTCATCAAACTTGTAAAAATGGTGTCCTAAGACACTTTCTTTTGTTGAAAACCCAGGAAAAAGGTTTTGTTTAGTAAAATCCAGTATTGGTCTCTCTGTGGGCTGAAAATCAGTTTAAGAGCATAAAAACTAGATGTTGCTGCTTTGAAGCAGTAAAGTGATGAAAGCATCAGGTATTAATGCACATGTCATCAAACTTGTAAGAATAGTGTCCTAAGACACTTTCTTTTGTTGAAAACCCAGGAAAAAGGTTTTGTTTAGTAAAATCCAGTATTGGTCTCTCTGTGGGCTGAAAATCAGTTTAAGAGCATAAAAACTAGATGTTGCTGCTTTGAGGCAGTAAAGTGATGAAAGCATCAGGTATTCATGCACATGTCATCAAACTTGTAAGAATTGTGTCCTAAGACACTTTATTTGGTTGAAAAACAAAAAAAAGGGTTTTCTGTAGGAAAATCTACTTTTGGACTCTGCGGGCTGGAAATCAGTTTAAGAGCATAATAACTAGATGTTGCTGCTTTGAGGCAGTAAAGTGATGAAAGCATCAGGTATTCATGCACATGTCATCAAACTTGTAAGAATAGTGTCCTAAGACACTTTCTTTTGTTGAAAAACAAGAAAAAGGGTTTTCTTTAGGAAAATCCACTATTAATCTCTCTGTGGGCTGAAAATCAGTTTAAGAGCATAAAAACTAGATGTTGCTGCTTTGAGGCAGTAAAGTGATGAAAGCATCAGGTATTCATGCACATGTCATCAAACGTGTAAGAATTAAGTCCTAAAACACTTTATTTGGTTGAAAAACAAAAAAAAAGGGTTTTCTGTAGGAAAATCTACTTTTGGACTCTGCGGGCTGGAAATCAGTTTAAGAGCATAACAACTAGATGTTGCTGCTTTGAGGCAGTAAAGTGATGAAAGCATAATGTATTCATGCACATGTCATCAAACTTGTAAGAATTGTGTCCTAAAACACTTTATTTGGTAGAAAAACAAAAAAAGGGTTTTCTGTAGGAAAATCTACTTTTGGACTCTCTGCGGGCTGGAAATCAGTTTAAGAGCATAACAACTAGATGTTGCTGCTTTGAGGCAGTAAAGTGATGAAAGCATCAGGTATTCATGCACATGTCATCAAACTTGTAAGAATAGTGTCCTAAGACACTTTCTTTTGTTGAAAACCCAGTAAAAACGTTTTGTTTAGTAAAATCCAGAATTGGTCTCTCTGTGGGCTGAAAATCAATTTAAGAGCATAAAAACTAGATGTTGCTGCTTTGAGGCAGTAAAGTGATGAAAGCATCATGTATTCATGCACATGTCATCAAACTTAGAATTGTGTCCTAAAACACTTTATTTGGTTGAAAAACAAAAAAAAGGGTTTTCTGTAGGAAAATCTACTTTTGGACTCTCTGCGGGCTGGAAATCAGTTTAAGAGCATAACAACTAGGTGTTGCTGCTTTGAGGCAGTAAAGTGATGAAAGCATCAGGTATTCATGCAAATGTCATCAAACTTGTAAAAATGGTGTCCTAAGACACTTTCTTTTGTTGAAAACCCAGGAAAAGGTTTTGTTTAGTAAAATCCAGTATTGGTCTCTCTGTGGGCTGAAAATCAGTTTAAGAGCATAAAAACTAGATGTTGCTGCTTTGAGGCAGTAAAGTGATGAAAGCATCAGGTATTAATGCACATGTCATCAAACTTGTAAGAATAGTGTCCTAAGACACTTTCTTTTGTTGAAAACCCAGGAAAAAGGTTTTGTTTAGTAAAATCCAGTATTGGTCTCTCTGTGGGCTGAAAATCAGTTTAAGAGCATAAAAACTAGATGTTGCTGCTTTGAGGCAGTAAAGTGATGAAAGCATCAGGTATTCATGCACATGTCATCAAACTTGTAAGAATAGTGTCCTAAGACACTTTCTTCTGTTGAAAACCCAGGAAAAAGGTTTTCTTTAGGAAAATCCACTATTAATCTCTCTGTGGGCTGAAAATCAGTTTAAGAGCATAACAACTAGATGTTGCTGCTTTGAGGCAGTAAAGTGATGAAAGCATCAGGTATTCATGCACATGTCATCAAACTTGTAAGAATTGTGTCCTAAGACACTTTATTTGGTTGAAAAACAAAAAAAAGGGTTTTCTGTAGGAAAATCTACTTTTGGACTCTGCGGGCTGGAAATCAGTTTAAGAGCATAATAACTAGATGTTGCTGCTTTGAGGCAGTAAAGTGATGAAAGCATCAGGTATTCATGCACATGTCATCAAACTTGTAAGAATAGTGTCCTAAGACACTTTCTTTTGTTGAAAACCCAGGAAAAAGGTTTTCTTTAGGAAAATCCACTATTAATCTCTCTGTGGGCTGAAAATCAGTTTAAGAGCATAAAAACTAGATGTTGCTGCTTTGAGGCAGTAAAGTGATGAAAGCATCAGGTATTCATGCACATGTCATCAAACTTGTAAGAATTGTGTCCTAACACACTTTATTTGGTTGAAAAACAAAAAAAGGGGGTTTCTGTAAGGAAAATCTACTTTTCGACTCTCTGCGGGCTGGAAATCAGTTTAAGAGCATAAAAACAAGATGTTGCTGCTTTGAGGCAGTAAAGTAATGAAAGCATCAGGTATTCATGCAAATGTCATCAAACTTGTAAGAACGGTGTCCTAAGACACTTTCTTTTGTTGAAAACCCAGGAAAAAGGTTTTGTTTAGTAAAATCCAGTATTGGTCTCTCTGTGGGCTAAAAATCAGTTTAAGAGCATAAAAACTAGATGTTGCTGCTTTGAGGCAGTAAAGTGATGAAAGCATCAGGTATTCATGCACATGTCATCAAACTTGTAAGAATTGTGTCCTAAAACACTTTATTTGGTTGAAAAACAAAAAAAAGGGGTTTTCTGTAAGGAAAATCTACTTTTCGACTCTCTGCGGGCTGGAAATCAGTTTAAGAGCATAAAAACAAGATGTTGCTGCTTTGAGGCAGTAAAGTAATGAAAGCATCAGGTATTCATGCAAATGTCATCAAACTTGTAAGAATGGTATCCTAAGACACTTTCTTTGGTTTAAAAACAAGAAAAAGGGTTTTCTTTAGGAAAATCCACTATTGGTCTCTCTGTGGGCTGAAAATCAGTTTAAGAGCATAAAAACTAGATGTTGCTGCTTTGAGGCAGTAAAGTGATGAAAGCATCAGGTATTCATGCACATGTCATCAAACTTGTAAGAATTGTGTCCTAAAACACTTTATTTGGTTGAAAAACAAAAAAAGGGTTTTCTGTAGGAAAATCTACTTTTCGACTCTCTGCGGGCTGGAAATCAGTTTAAGAGCATAACAACTAGATGTTGCTGCTTTGAGGCAGTAAAGTGATGAAAGCATCAGGTATTCATGCAAATGTCATCAAACTTGTAAGAATGGTGTCCTAAGACACTTTCTTTTGTTGAAAACCCAGGAAAAAGGTGTTGTTTAGTAAAATCCAGTATTGGTCTCTCTGTGGGCTGAAAATCAGTTTAAGAGCATAAAAACTAGATGTTGCTGCTTTGAGGCAGTAAAGTGATGAAAGCATCAGGTATTCATGCACTTGTCATCAAACTTGTAAGAATAGTGTCCTAAGACACTTTCTTTTGTTGAAAACCCAGGAAAAAGGTTTTCTTTAGGAAAATCCACTATTAATCTCTCTGTGGGCTGAAAATCAGTTTAAGAGCATAAAAACTAGATGTTGCTGCTTTGAGGCAGTAAAGTGATGAAAGCATCAGGTATTAATGCACATGTCATCAAACTTGTAAGAATAGTGTCCTAAGACACTTTCTTTTTGAAAACCAGGAAAAAAGGTTTTGTTTAGTAAAATCCAGTATTGGTCTCTGTGGGCTGAAAATCAGTTTAAGAGCATAAAAACTAGATGTTGCTGCTTTGAGGCAGTAAAGTGATGAAAGCATCAGGTATTCATGCACATGTCATCAAACTTGTAAGAATAGTGTCCTAAGACACTTTCTTTTGTTGAAAACCCAGGAAAAAGGTTTTCTTTAGGAAAATCCACTATTAATCTCTCTGTGGGCTGAAAATCAGTTTAAGAGCATAAAAACTAGATGTTGCTGCTTTGAGGCAGTAAAGTGATGAACGCATCAGTTATTTATGCACATGTCATCAAACTTGTAAGAATTGTGTCCTAAAACACTTTATTTGGTTGAAAAACAAAAAAAAGGGGTTTTCTGTAAGGACAATCTACTTTTCGACTCTCTGCGGGCTGGAAATCAGTTTAAGAGCATAACAACTAGATGTTGCTGCTTTGAGGCAGTAAAGTGATGAAAGCATCAGGTATTCATGCAAATGTCATCAAACTTGTAAGAATAGTGTCCTAAGACACTTTCTTTTGTTGAAAATCCAGGAAAAAGGTTTTCTTTAGGAAAATCCACTATTGGTCTCTTTGTGGGCTGAAAATCAGTTTAAGAGAATATAAACAAGATGTTGCTGCTTTGAGGCAGTAAAGTTATGAAAGCATCAGGTATTCATGCAAATGTCATCAAACTTGTAAGAATTATGTCCTAAGACACTTTCCTTGGTTGAAAACACAGAAAAAAGGTTTTCTTTAGGAAAATCCACTTTTGGACTCTGTGGGCTGGAAATCATTTAAGAACATACAAACAAGATGTTGCTGCTTTGAGGCAGTAAAGTGATGAAAGCATCAGGTATTCATGCATATGTCATCAAACTTGTAAAAATAGTGTCCTAAGACACTTTCTTTTGTTGAAAACGCAGGAAAAACGTTTTGTTTAGTAAAATCCAGATTTGGTCTCTCTGTGGGCTGAAAATCAGTTTAAGAGCATACAAACTAGATGTTGCTGCTTTGAGGCAGTAAAGTGATGAAAGCATCAGGTATTCATGCAAATGTCATCAAACTTGTAAGAATGGTGTCCTAAGACACTTTCTTTGGTTGAAAAACAAAAAAAAGGGTTTTCTGTGGAAAAATCTACTTTTGGACTATCTGCGGGCTGAAAATCAGTTTAAGAGCATAAAAACAAGATGTTGCTGCTTTGAGGCAGTAAAGTGATTAAAGCATGAAGTATTCATGCAAATGTCATCAAACTTGTAAGAATGGTGTCCTAAGACACTTTCTTTTGTTGAAAACCCAGGAAAAAGGTTTTGTTCAGTAAAATCCAGTATTGGTCTCTCTGTGGGCTGAAAATCAGTTTAAGAGCATAAAAACTAGATGTTGCTGCTTTGAGGCAGTAAAGTGATGAAAGCATCAGGTATTCATGCACTTGTCATCAAACTTGTAAGAATAGTGTCCTAAGACACTTTCTTTTGTTGAAAACCCAGGAAAAAGGTTTTCTTTAGGAAAATCCACTATTAATCTCTCTGTGGGCTGAAAATCAGTTTAAGAGCATAAAAACTAGATGTTGCTGCTTTGAGGCAGTAAAGTGATGAAAGCATCAGGTATTCATGCACATGTCATCAAACTTGTAAGAATAGTGTCCTAAGACACTTTCTTTTGTTGAAAACACAGGAAAAAGGTTTTCTTTAGGAAAATCCACTATTGGTGGGCTGAAAATCAGTTTAAGAGCATAAAAACTAGATATGTTGCTGCTTTGAGGCAGTAAAGTGATGAAAGCATCAGGTATTCATGCATATGTCATCAAACTTGTAAAATAGTGTCCTAAAACACTTTATTTGGTTGAAAAAACAAAAAAGGGTTTGTAAGGACAATCTACTTTTGACTCTCTGCGGGCTGGAAATCAGTTTAAGAGCATAACAACTAGATGTTGCTGCTTTGAGGCAGTAAAGTGATGAAAGCATCAGGTATTCATGCAAATGTCATCAAACTTGTAAGAATAGTGTCCTAAGACACTTTCTTTTTTGAAACAAAAAAAGGGTTTTCTTAGGAAAATCCACTATTGGACTCTCTTTGGGCTGAAAATCAGTTTAAGAGAATAAAACAAGATGTTGCTGCTTTGAGGCAGTAAAAGTTAAAGCATCAGGTATTCATGCAAATGTCATCAAACTTGTAAGAATTATGTCCTAAGACACTTTCCTTGGTTGTTGAAAACACCAGAAAAAGGTTTTGTTCAGTAAAATCTACTATTGGTCTCTGTGGGCTGGAAATCAGTTTAAGAGCATAAAAACTAGATGTTGCTGCTTTGAGGCAGTAAAGTTATGAAAGCATCAGGTATTCATGCAAATGTCATCAAACTTGTAAGAATGGTGTCCTAAGACACTTTCTTTTGTTGAAAACCCAGGAAAAAGGTTTTGTTCAGTAAAATCCAGTATTGGTCACTCTGTGGGCTGAAAATCAGTTTAAGAGCATAAAAACTAGATGTTGCTGCTTTGAGGCAGTAAAGTGATGAAAGCATCAGGTATTCATGCACATGTCATCAAACTTGTAAGAATTGTGTCCTAAGACACTTTCTTTGGTTGAAAAACAAAAAAAAGGGTTTTCTGTAGGAAAATCTACTTTTGGACTCTCTGCGGGCTGGAAATCAGTTTAAGAGCATAACAACTAGATGTTGCTGCTTTGAGGCAGTAATGTGATGAAAGCATCAGGTATTCATGCACATGTCATCAAACTTGTAAGAATTGTGTCCTAAAACACTTTATTTGGTTGTTGAAAAAAAAAAAAAGGGTTTTCTGTAGGAAAATCTACTTTTGGACTCTCTGCGGGCTGGAAATCAGTTTAAGAGCATAAAAACTAGATGTTGCTGCTTTGAGGCAGTAAAGTGATGAAAGCATCAGGTATTCATGCACATGTCATCAAACTTGTAAGAATTGTGTCCTAAGACACTTTCTTTTGTTAAAAAACCCAGGAAAAAGGTTTTCTTTAGGAAAATCCACTATTGGTCTCTCTGTGGGCTGAAAATCAATTTAAGAGCATAAAAACTAGATGATGCTGCTTTGAGGCAGTAAAGTGATGAAAGCATCAGGTATTCATGCACATGTCATCAAACTTGTAAGAATTGTGTCCTAAAACACTTTATTTGGTTGAAAAAAAAAAAAAGGGTTTTCTGTAGGAAAATCTACTTTTGGACTCTCTGCGGGCTGGAAATCAGTTTAAGAGCATAACAACTAGATGTTGCTGCTTTGAGGGAGTAAATTGATGAAATTATCTGGTATTCATGCAAATACCATCAAACTTGTAAGAATGATGTCCCAAGACACTTTCCTTGGTTGAAAACGCAGAAAAAAGGTTTTCTTTAGGAAAATCTACTTTTGGACTCTGCGGGCTAGAAATCAGTTTAAGAGCATACAAACTAGATGTTGCTGCTTTGAGGCAGTAAAGTTATGAAAGCATCAGGTATTCATGCAAATGTCATCAAACTTGTAAAAATAGTGTCCTAAGACACTTTCTTTTGTTGAAATCCCAGGAAAAACGTTTTGTTTAGTAAAATCCAGAATTGGTCTCTCTGTGGGCTGAAAATTAGTTTAAGAGCATAAAAACTAGATGTTGCTGCTTTGAGGCAGTAAAGTGATGAAAGCATCAGGTATTCATGCACATGTCATCAAACTTGTAAGAATTGTGTCCTAAAACACTTTATTTGGTTGAAAAACAAAAAAAAGGGTTTTCTGTAGGAAAATCTACTTTTGGACTCTCTGCGGGCTGGAAATCAGTTTAAGAGCATAAAAACTAGATGTTGCTGCTTTGAGGCAGTAAAGTGATGAAAGCATCAGGTATTCATGCACATGTCATCAAACTTGTAAGAATTGTGTCCTAAGACACTTTCTTTTGTTAAAAAACCCAGGAAAAAGGTTTTCTTTAGGAAAATCCACTATTGGTCTCTCTGTGGGCTGAAAATCAATTTAAGAGCATAAAAACTAGATGATGCTGCTTTGAGGCAGTAAAGTGATGAAAGCATCAGGTATTCATGCACATGTCATCAAACTTGTAAGAATTGTGTCCTAAAACACTTTATTTGGTTGAAAAACAAAAAAAGGGTTTTCTGTAGGAAAATCTACTTTTGGACTCTCTGCGGGCTGGAAATCAGTTTAAGAGCATAACAACTAGATGTTGCTGCTTTGAGGGAGTAAATTGATGAAATTATCTGGTATTCATGCAAATACCATCAAACTTGTAAGAATGATGTCCCAAGACACTTTCCTTGGTTGAAAACGCAGAAAAAAGGTTTTCTTTAGGAAAATCTACTTTTGGACTCTGCGGGCTAGAAATCAGTTTAAGAGCATACAAACTAGATGTTGCTGCTTTGAGGCAGTAAAGTTATGAAAGCATCAGGTATTCATGCAAATGTCATCAAACTTGTAAGAATGGTGTCCTAAGACACTTTCTTTTGTTGAAAACCCAGGAAAAAGGTTTTGTTCAGTAAAATCCAGTATTGGTCTCTCTGTGGGCTGAAAAATCAGTTTAAGAGCATAAAAACTAGATGTTGCTGCTTTGAGGCAGTAAAGTGATGAAAGCATCAGGTATTCATGCACTTGTCATCAAACTTGTAAGAATAGTGTCCTAAGACACTTTCTTTTGTTGAAAACCCAGGAAAAAGGTTTTCTTTAGGAAAATCCACTATTAATCTCTCTGTGGGCTGAAAATCAGTTTAAGAGCATAAAAACTAGATGTTGCTGCTTTGAGGCAGTAAAGTGATGAAAGCATCAGGTATTCATGTCATCAAACTTGTAAGAATTGTGTCCTAAAACACTTTATTTGGTTGAAAACCCAGGAAAAAGGTTTTGTTTAGTAAAATCCAGTATTGGTCTCTCTGTGGGCTGAAAATCAGTTTAAGAGCATAAAAACTAGATGTTGCTGCTTTGAGGCAGTAAAGTGATGAAAGCATCAGGTATTCATGCACATGTCATCAAACTTGTAAGAATGGTGTCCTAAGACACTTTCTTTGGTTGAAAAACAAGAAAAAGGGTTTTCTTTAGGAAAATCCACTTTTGGACTCTGCGGGCTGGAAATCATTTAAGAACATACAAAAAAGATGTTGCTGCTTTGAGGCAGTAAAGTGATGAAAGCATCAGGTATTCATGCAAATGTCATCAAACTTGTAAGAATAGTGTCCTAAGACACTTTCTTTTGTTGAAAACCCAGGAAAAAGGTTTTGTTTAGTAAAATCCAGTAGTGGTCTCTCTGTGGGCTGAAAATCAGTTTAAAAGCATAAAAAATAGATGTTGCTGCTTTGAGGCAGTAAAGTTATGAAAGCATCAGGTATTCATGCAAATGTCATCAAACTTGTAAGAATGGTGTCCTAAGACACTTTCTTTCGTTGAAAACCCGGGAAAAAGGTTTTGTTTAGTAAAATCCAGTATTGGTCTCTCTGTGGGCTGAAAATCAGTTTAAGAGCATAAAAACTAGATGTTGCTGCTTTGAGGCAGTAAAGTGATGAAAGCATCAGGTATTCATGCACATGTCATCAAACTTGTAAGAATTGTGTCCTAAAACACTTTATTTGGTTGAAAAACAAAAAAATGGGTTTTCTGTAGGATAATCTACTTTTGGACTCTCTGCGGGCTGGAAATCAGTTTAAGAGCATAAAAACTAGATGTTGCTGCTTTGAGCCAGTAAAGTGATGAAAGCATCAGGTATTCATGCACATGTCATCAAACTTGTAAGAATTGTATCCTAAAACACTTTATTTGGTTGAAAAACAAAAAAAAGGGTTTTCTGTAGGAAAATCTACTTTTGGACTCTCTGCTGGCTGGAAATCAGTTTAAGAGCATAAAAACTAGATGTTGCTGCTTTGAGGCAGTAAAGTGATGAAAGCATCAGGTATTCATGCACATGTCATCAAACTTGTAAGAATGGTGTCCTAAGACACTTTCTTTTGTTGAAAACCCAGGAAAAAGGTTTTGTTCAGTAAAATCCAGTAGTGGTCTCTCTGTGGGCTGAAAATCAGTTTAAAAGCATAAAAATTAGATGTTGCTGCTTTGAGGCAGTAAAGTTATGAAAGCATCAGGTATTCATGCAAATGTCATCAAACTTGTAAGAATGGTGTCCTAAGACACTTTCTTTCGTTGAAAACCCAGGAAAAAGGTTTTGTTTAGTAAAATCCAGTATTGGTCTCTCTGTGGGCTGAAAATCAGTTTAAGAGCATAAAAACTAGATGTTGCTGCTTTGAGGCAGTAAAGTGATGAAAGCATCAGGTATTCATGCACATGTCATCAAACTTGTAAGAATTGTGTCCTAAAACACTTTATTTGGTTGAAAAACAAAAAAAAAGGGTTTTCTGTAGGAAAATCTACTTTTGGACTCTCTGCGGGCTGGAAATCAGTTTAAGAGCATAAAAACTAGATGTTGCTGCTTTGAGCCAGTAAAGTGATGAAAGCATCAGGTATTCATGCACATGTCATCAAACTTGTAAGAATTGTGTCCTAAAACTCTTTATTTGGTTGAAAAACAAAAAAAGGGTTTTCTGTAGGAAAATCTACTTTTGGACTCTCTGCGGGCTGGAAATCAGTTTAAGAGCATAAAAACTAGATGTTGCTGCTTTGAGGCAGTAAAGTGATGAAAGCATCAGGTATTCATGCACATGTCATCAAACTTGTAAGAATAGTGTCCTAAGACACTTTCTTTTGTTGAAAACCCAGGAAAAAGGTTTTCTTTAGGAAAATCCACTATTGGTCTCTCTGTGGGCTGAAAATCAGTTTAAGAGCATAAAAACTAGATGTTGCTGCTTTGAGGCAGTAAAGTGATGAAAGCATCAGGTATTCATGCACATGTCATCAAACTTGTAAAAATAGTGTCCTAAGACACTTTCTTTTGTTGAAATCCCAGGAAAAACGTTTTGTTTAGTAAAATCCAGAATTGGTCTCTCTGTGGGCTGAAAATTAGTTTAAGAGCATAAAAACTAGATGTTGCTGCTTTGAGGCAGTAAAGTGATGAAAACATCAGGTATTCATGCACATGTCATCAAACTTGTAAGAATTGTGTCCTAAAACACTTTATTTGGTTGAAAAACAAAAAAAAGGGTTTTCTGTAGGAAAATCTACTTTTGGACTCTCTGCGGGCTGGAAATCAGTTTAAGAGCATAACAACTAGATGTTGCTGCTTTGAGGGAGTAAATTGATGAAATTATCTGGTATTCATGCAAATACCATCAAACTTGTAAGAATGATGTCCCAAGACACTTTCCTTGGTTGAAAACGCAGAAAAAAGTTTTTCTTTAGGAAAATCTACTTTTGGACTCTGCGGGCTGGAAATCAGTTTAAGAGCATAAAAACTAGATGTTGCTGCTTTGAGGCAGTAAAGTGATGAAAGCATCAGGTATTCATGCAAATGTCATCAAACTTGTAAGAATGGTGTCCTAAGACACTTTCTTTTGTTGAAAACCCAGGAAAAAGGTTTTGTTCAGTAAAATCCAGTATTGGTCTCTCTGTGGGCTGAAAATCAGTTTAAGAGCATAAAAACTAGATGTTGCTGCTTTGAGGCAGTAAAGTGATGAAAGCATCAGGTATTCATGCACATGTCATCAAACTTGTAAGAATAGTGTCCTAAGACACTTTCTTTTGTTGAAAACCAGGAAAAAGGTTTTGTTTAGTAAAATCCAGTATTGGTCTCTCTGTGGGCTGAAAATCAGTTTAAGAGCATAAAAACTAGATGTTGCTGCTTTGAGCCAGTAAAGTGATGAAAGCATCAGGTATTCATGCACATGTCATCAAACTTGTAAGAATTGTGTCCTAAAACACTTTATTTGGTTGAAAAACAAAAAAAGGGTTTTCTGTAGGAAAATCTACTTTTGGACTCTCTGCGGGCTGGAAATCAGTTTAAGAGCATAAAAACTAGATGTTGCTGCTTTGAGGCAGTAAAGTGATGAAAGCATCAGGTATTCATGCACATGTCATCAAACTTGTAAGAATTGTGTCCTAAAACACTTTATTTGGTTGAAAAACAAAAAAGGGTTTTCTGTAGGAAAATCTACTTTTGGACTCTCTGCGGGCTGGAAATCAGTTTAAGAGCATAAAACTAGATGTTGCTGCTTTGAGGCAGTAAAGTGATGAAAGCATCAGGTATTCATGCACATGTCATCAAACTTGTAAGAATTGTGTCCTAAAAAACTTTATTTGGTTGAAAAACAAAAAAAAGGGTTTTCTGTAGGAAAATCTACTTTTGGACTCTCTGCGGGCTGGAAATCAGTTTAAGAGCATAAAAACTAGATGTTGCTGCTTTGAGGCTGTAAAGTGATGAAAGCATCAGGTATTCATGCACATGTCATCAAACTTGTAAGAATAGTGTCCTAAGACACTTTCTTTTGTTGAAAACCCAGGAAAAAGGTTTTCTTTAGGAAAATCCACGATTGGTCTCTCTGTGGGCTGAAAATCAGTTTAAGAGCATATAAACAAGATGTTGCTGCTTTGAGGCAGTAAAGTGATGAAAGCATCAGGTATTAATGCAAATGTCATCAAACTTGTAAGAATGGTGTCCTAAAACACTTTATTTGGTTGAAAAACAAAAAAAAGGGTTTTCTGTAGGAAAATCTACTTTTGGACTCTCTGCTGGTTGGAAATCAGTTTAAGAGCATAAAAACTAGATGTTGCTGCTTTGAGGCAGTAAAGTGATGAAAGCATCAGGTATTCATGCACATGTCATCAAACTTGTAAGATTTGTGTCCTAAAACACTTTATTTGGTTGAAAACCCAGGAAAAAGGTTTTCTTTAGGAAAATCCACGATTGGTCTCTTTGTGGGCTGAAAATCAGTTTAAGAGCATATAAACAAGATGTTGCTGCTTTGAGGCAGTAAAGTGATGAAAGCATCAGGTATTCATGCACATGTCATCAAACTTGTAAGAATAGTGTCCTAAGACACTTTCTTTTGTTGAAAACCCAGGAAAAAGGTTTTGTTTAGTAAAATCCAGTATTGGTCTCTCTGTGGGCTGAAAATCAGTTTAAGAGCATAAAAACTAGATGTTGCTGCTTTGAGGCAGTAAAGTGATGAAAGCATCAGGTATTCATGCACATGTCATCAAACTTGTAAGAATTGTGTCCTAAAACACTTTATTTGGTTGAAAAACAAAAAAAGGGTTTTCTGTAGGAAAATCTACTTTTGGACTCTCTGCGGGCTGGAAATCAGTTTAAGAGCATAAAAACTAGATGTTGCTGCTTTGAGGCAGTAAAGTGATGAAAGCATCAGGTATTCATGCACATGTCATCAAACTTGTAAGAATTGTGTCCTAAAACACTTTATTTGGTTGAAAAACAAAAAAAAAGGGTTTTCTGTAGGAAAATCTACTTTTGGACTCTCTGCGGGCTGGAAATCAGTTTAAGAGCATAAAAACTAGATGTTGCTGCTTTGAGGCTGTAAAGTGATGAAAGCATCAGGTATTCATGCACATGTCATCAAACTTGTAAGAATAGTGTCCTAAGACACTTTCTTTTGTTGAAAACCCAGGAAAAAGGTTTTCTTTAGGAAAATCCACGATTGGTCTCTCTGTGGGCTGAAAATCAGTTTAAGAGCATATAAACAAGATGTTGCTGCTTTGAGGCAGTAAAGTGATGAAAGCATCAGGTATTAATGCAAATGTCATCAAACTTGTAAGAATGGTGTCCTAAAACACTTTATTTGGTTGAAAAACAAAAAAAAAGGGTTTTTTGTTGGAAAATCTACTTTTGGACTCTCTGCTGGTTGGAAATCAGTTTAAGAGCATAAAAACTAGATGTTGCTGCTTTGAGGCAGTAAAGTGATGAAAGCATCAGGTATTCATGCACATGTCATCAAACTTGTAAGAATAGTGTCCTAAGACACTTTCTTTTGTTGAAAACCCAGGAAAAAGGTTTTGTTTAGTAAAATCTAGTATTGGTCTCTCTGTGGGCTGAAAATCAGTTTAAGAGCATAAAAACTAGATGTTGCTGCTTTGAGGCAGTAAAGTGATGAAAGCATCAGGTATTCATGCACATGTCATCAAACTTGTAAGAATAGTGTCCTAAGACACTTTCTTTTGTTGAAAACCCAGGAAAAAGGTTTTGTTTAGTAAAATCCAGTATTGGTCTCTCTGTGGGCTGAAAATCAGTTTAAGAGCATAACAACTAGATGTTGCTGCTTTGAGCCAGTAAAGTGATGAAAGCATCAGGTATTCATGCACATGTCATCAAACTTGTAAGAATTGTGTCCTAAAACACTTTATTTGGTTGAAAAACAAAAAAAGGGTTTTCTTTAGGAAAATCTACTTTTGGACTCTCTGCTGGTTGGAAATCAGTTTAAGAGCATGAAAACTAGATGTTGCTGCTTTGAGGCAGTAAAGTGATGAAAGCATCAGGTATTCATGCACATGTCATCAAACTTGTAAGAATAGTGTCCTAAGACACTTTCTTTTGTTGAAAAACAAAAAAAAGGGTTTTCTGTAGAAAAATCTAGTATTGGTCTCTCTGTGCGCTGAAAATCAGTTTAAGAGCATAAAAACGAGATGTTGCTGCTTTGAGGCACTAAAGTGATGAAAGAATAAGGTATTCATGCAAATGTCATCAAACTTGTAAGAATGGTGTCCTAAGACACTTTCTTTTGTTGAAAACGGAAAAAAAGGGTTTTGTTTAGTAAAATCCAGTATTGGTCTCTCTGTGGGCTGAAAATCAGTTTAAGAGCATAAAAACTAGATGTTGCTGCTTTGAGGCAGTAAAGTGATGAAAGCATCAGGTATTCATGCAAATGTCATCAAACTTGTAAGAATGGTGTCCTAAGACACTTTCTTTTGTTGAAAACCCAGAAAAAGGTTTTGTTTAGTAAAAATCCAGTAGTGGTCTCTGTGGGCTGAAAATCAGTTTAAGAGCATAAAAACTAGATGTTGCTGCTTTGAGGCAGTAAAGTGATGAAAGCATCAGGTATTCATGCAAATGTCATCAAACTTGTAAGAATTGTGTCTTAAGACACTTTATTTGAAAAAAACAAAAAAGGGTTTTCTTTAGGAAAATCTACTTTTGGACTCTGTGGGCTGGAAATCAGTTTAAGAGCATAAAAACTAGATGTTGCTGCTTTGAGGCAGTAAAGTGATGAAAGCATCAGGTATTCATGCAAATGTCATCAAACTTGTAAGAATAGTGTCCTAAGACACTTTCTTTGGTTGAAAAAAAAGGAAAAAGGGTTTTTCTGTAGGAAAATCCACTATTGGACTCTCTGTGGGCTGGAAATCAGTTTAAGAGCATAAAACTAGATGTTGCTGCTTTGAGGCAGTAAAGTGATGAAAGCATCAGGTATTCATGCACATGTCATCAAACTTGTAAGAATGTGTCCTAAGACACTTTTTGGTTGAAAAACCCAGGGAAAAGGTTTTCTTTAGTAAAATCCACTATTGGTCTCTGTGGGCTGGAAATCAGTTTAAGAGCATAAAAACTAGATGTTGCTGCTTTGAGGCAGTGTGATGAAAGCATCAGGTATTCATGCACATGTCATCAAACTTGTAAGAATTGTGTCCTAAAACACTTTATTTGGTTGAAAAACAAAAAAAGGGTTTTCTGTAGGAAAATCTACTTTTGTCTCTCTGTGGGCTGGAAATCAGTTTAAGAGCATAAAAACTAGATGTTGCTGCTTTGAGGCAGTAAAGTGATGAAAGCATCAGGTATTCATGCACTTGTCATCAAACTTGTAAGAATTGTGTCCTAAAACACTTTATTTGGTTGAAACCCCAGGAAAAAGGTTTTGTTTAGTAAAATCCAGTATTGGTCTCTTTGTGGGCTGAAAATCAGTTTAAGAGCATATAAACTAGATGTTGCTGCTTTGAGGCAGTAAAGTGATGAAAGCATCAGGTATTCATGCAAATGTCATCAAACTTGTAAGAATAGTGTCCTAAGACACTTTCTTTTGTTGAAAACCCAGGAAAAAGGTTTTCTTTAGTAAAATCCAGTATTGGTCTCTGTGGGCTGAAAATCAGTTTAAGAGCATAAAAACTAGATGTTGCTAATTTGAGGCAGTAAAGTGATGAAAGCATCAGGTATTCATGCACATGTCATCAAACTTGTAAGAATAGTGTCCTAAGACACTTTCTTTTGTTGAAAACCCAGGAAAAAGGTTTTGTTTAGTAAAATCCAGTATTGGTCTCTCTGTGGGCTGAAAATCAGTTTAAGAGCATAAAAAAACTAACTCTGCTTTTGAACTATTGATAAACTCTGTCAGATTCCTTGAATGTATTTTAACTCTAAATATGTCCTTCTGTACACATTACATCTATTGCATCTGTCCATCCTGGAGAGGATCCTCCTCTGTTGCCTGAAGGGTTATTTTTGTAAAGCACTCTGAGACAAATTTGTAATTTGTGAAACTGGGCTATACAAATAAACTGAATTGAATTGAATTGAAAAACTAGATGTTGCTGCTTTGAGCCAGTAAAGTGATGAAAGCATCAGGTATTCATGCACATGTCATCAAACTTGTAAGAATTGTGTCCTAAAACACTTTATTTGGTTGAAAAACAAAAAAAAGGGTTTTCTGTAGGAAAATCTACTTTTGGACTCTCTCCGGGCTGGAAATCAGTTTAAGAGCATAAAAACTAGATGTTGCTGCTTTGAGGCAGTAAAGTGATGAAAGCATCAGGTATTCATGCACATGTCATCAAACTTGTAAGAATTGTGTCCTAAAACACTTTATTTGGTTGAAAAACAAAAAAAAAGGGTTTTCTGTAGGAAAATCTACTTTTGGACTCTCTGCGGGCTGGAAATCAGTTCAAGAGCATAAAACTAGATGTTGCTGCTTTGAGGCAGTAAAGTGATGAAAGCATCAGGTATTCATGCACATGTCATCAAACTTGTAAGAATAGTGTCCTAAGACACTTTCTTTTGTTGAAAACCCAGGAAAAAGGTTTTCTTTAGGAAAATCCACTATTGGTCTCTCTGTGGGCTGAAAATCAGTTTAAGAGCATAAAAACTAGATGTTGCTGCTTTGAGGCAGTAAAGTGATGAAAGCATCAGGTATTCATGCAAATGTCATCAAACTTGTAAGAATGGTGTCCTAAAAACACTTTATTTGGTTGAAAAACAAAAAAAAGGGTTTTCTGTAGGAAAATCTACTTTTGGACTCTCTGCTGGTTGGAAATCAGTTTAAGAGCATAAAAACTAGATGTTGCTGCTTTGAGGCAGTAAAGTGATGAAAGCATCAGGTATTCATGCACATGTCATCAAACTTGTAAGAATAGTGTCCTAAGACACTTTATTTGTTGAAAACCCAGGAAAAAGGTTTTGTTTAGTAAAATCTAGTATTGGTCTCTCTGTGGGCTGAAAATCAGTTTAAGAGCATAAAAACTAGATGTTGCTGCTTTGAGGCAGTAAAGTGATGAAAGCATCAGGTATTCATGCACATGTCATCAAACTTGTAAGAATAGTGTCCTAAGACACTTTCTTTTGTTGAAAACCCAGGAAAAAGGTTTTCTTTAGGAAAATCCACGATTGGTCTCTTTGTGGGCTGAAAATCAGTTTAAGAGCATATAAACAAGATGTTGCTGCTTTGAGGCAGTAAAGTGATGAAAGCATCAGGTATTCATTCACATGTCATCAAACTTGTAAGAATAGTGTCCTAAGACACTTTCTTTTGTTGAAAACCCAGGAAAAAGGTTTTGTTTAGTAAAATCCAGTATTGGTCTCTCTGTGGGCTGAAAATCAGTTTAAGAGCATAAAAACTAGATGTTGCTACTTTGAGGCAGTAAAGTGATGAAAGCATCAGGTATTCATGCACATGTCATCAAACTTGTAAGAATAGTGTCCTAAGACACTTTCTTTTGTTGAAAACCCAGGAAAAAGGTTTTGTTTAGTAAAATCCAGTATTGGTCTCTCTGTGGGCTGAAAATCAGTTTAAGAGCATAAAAAAACTAACTCTGCTTTCTCCCCGGAGTCCTTCTGACTTCACGTCTCATGGGGTCATCGGACCCTATGAGACGGCATAGATTCCATCTGCTGATGGACCTTCGATGGTTGGATCGTGAGTTCCTGTCGCCAGCTGTGCCACTGCCCTGCTGGGACTCCGCCCACTCCTCCACTTGGGAGGTCTCCAAACTCTCCATCGTGGAATATGCCTAAATATGAACTATTGATAAACTCTGTCAGATTCCTTGAATGTATTTTAACTCTAAATATGTCCTTCTGTACACATTACATCTATTGCATCTGTCCATCCTGGAGAGGGATCCTCCTCTGTTGCTCTCCTGAAGGTTTCTTCCCTTTTTTTCCCCCTGAAGGGTTATTTGGGAGTTTTTCCTGGTCCGATGTGAGGTTTTGGGTCAGGGATGTCTATGTGTACAGATTGTAAAGCACTCTGAGACAAATTTGTAATTTGTGAAACTGGGCTATACAAATAAACTGAATTGAATTGAATTGAAAAACTAGATGTTGCTGCTTTGAGCCAGTAAAGTGATGAAAGCATCAGGTATTCATGCACATGTCATCAAACTTGTAAGAATTGTGTCCTAAAACACTTTATTTGGTTGAAAAACAAAAAAAAGGGTTTTCTGTAGGAAAATCTACTTTTGGACTCTCTGCGGGCTGGAAATCAGTTTAAGAGCATAAAAACTAGATGTTGCTGCTTTGAGGCAGTAAAGTGATGAAAGCATCAGGTATTCATGCACATGTCATCAAACTTGTAAGAATTGTGTCCTAAAACACTTTATTTGGTTGAAAAACAAAAAAAAGGGTTTTCTGTAGGAAAATCTACTTTTGGACTCTCTGCGGGCTGGAAATCAGTTTAAGAGCATAAAACTAGATGTTGCTGCTTTGAGGCTGTAAAGTGATGAAAGCATCAGGTATTCATGCACATGTCATCAAACTTGTAAGAATAGTGTCCTAAGACACTTTCTTTTGTTGAAAACCCAGGAAAAAGGTTTTCTTTAGGAAAATCCACGATTGGTCTCTCTGTGGGCTGAAAATCAGTTTAAGAGCATATAAACAAGATGTTGCTGCTTTGAGGCAGTAAAGTGATGAAAGCATCAGGTATTAATGCAAATGTCATCAAACTTGTAAGAATGGTGTCCTAAAACACTTTATTTGGTTGAAAAACAAAAAAAAGGGTTTTCTGTAGGAAAATCTACTTTTGGACTCTCTGCTGGTTGGAAATCAGTTTAAGAGCATAAAAACTAGATGTTGCTGCTTTGAGGCAGTAAAGTGATGAAAGCATCAGGTATTCATGCACATGTCATCAAACTTGTAAGAATAGTGTCCTAAGACACTTTCTTTTGTTGAAAACCCAGGAAAAAGGTTTTGTTTAGTAAAATCTAGTATTGGTCTCTCTGTGGGCTGAAAATCAGTTTAAGAGCATAAAAACTAGATGTTGCTGCTTTGAGGCAGTAAAGTGATGAAAGCATCAGGTATTCATGCACATGTCATCAAACTTGTAAGAATAGTGTCCTAAGACACTTTCTTTTGTTGAAAACCCAGGAAAAAGGTTTTCTTTAGGAAAATCCACGATTGGTCTCTTTGTGGGCTGAAAATCAGTTTAAGAGCATATAAACAAGATGTTGCTGCTTTGAGGCAGTAAAGTGATGAAAGCATCAGGTATTCATTCACATGTCATCAAACTTGTAAGAATAGTGTCCTAAGACACTTTCTTTTGTTGAAAACCCAGGAAAAAGGTTTTGTTTAGTAAAATCCAGTATTGGTCTCTCTGTGGGCTGAAAATCAGTTTAAGAGCATAAAAACTAGATGTTGCTACTTTGAGGCAGTAAAGTGATGAAAGCATCAGGTATTCATGCACATGTCATCAAACTTGTAAGAATAGTGTCCTAAGACACTTTCTTTTGTTGAAAACCCAGGAAAAAGGTTTTGTTTAGTAAAATCCAGTATTGGTCTCTCTGTGGGCTGAAAATCAGTTTAAGAGCATAAAAAAACTAACTCTGCTTTCTCCCCGGAGTCCTTCTGACTTCACGTCTCATGGGGTCATCGGACCCTATGAGACGGCATAGATTCCATCTGCTGATGGACCTTCGATGGTTGGATCGTGAGTTCCTGTCGCCAGCTGTGCCACTGCCCTGCTGGGACTCCGCCCACTCCTCCACTTGGGAGGTCTCCAAACTCTCCATCGTGGAATATGCCTAAATATGAACTATTGATAAACTCTGTCAGATTCCTTGAATGTATTTTAACTCTAAATATGTCCTTCTGTACACATTACATCTATTGCATCTGTCCATCCTGGAGAGGATCCTCCTCTGTTGCTCTCCTGAAGGTTTTTCCTTTTTTCCCCTGAAGGGTTATTTGGGGAGTTTTCCTGGTCCGATGTGAGGTTTTGGGTCAGGGATGTCTATGTGTACAGATTGTAAAGCACTCTGAGACAAATTTGTAATTTGTGAAACTGGGCTATACAAATAAACTGAATTGAATTGAATTGAAAAACTAGATGTTGCTGCTTTGAGCCAGTAAAGTGATGAAAGCATCAGGTATTCATGCACATGTCATCAAACTTGTAAGAATTGTGTCCTAAAACACTTTATTTGGTTGAAAAACAAAAAAAGGGTTTTCTGTGGGAAAATCTACTTTTGGACTCTCTGCGGGCTGGAAATCAGTTTAAGAGCATAAAAACTAGATGTTGCTGCTTTGAGGCAGTAAAGTGATGAAAGCATCAGGTATTCATGCACATGTCATCAAACTTGTAAGAATTGTGTCCTAAAACACTTTATTTGGTTGAAAAAAAAAAAAAAAGGGTTTTCTGTAGGAAAATCTACTTTTGGACTCTCTGCGGGCTGGAAATCAGTTTAAGAGCATAAAAACTAGATGTTGCTGCTTTGAGGCTGTAAAGTGATGAAAGCATCAGGTATTCATGCACATGTCATCAAACTTATGAATAGTGTCCTAAGACACTTTCTTTTGTTGAAAACCCAGGAAAAAAGGTTTTTTTAGGAAAATCCACGATTGGTCTCTCTGTGGGCTGAAAATCAGTTTAAGAGCATATAAACAAGATGTTGCTGCTTTTGAGGCAGTAAAGTGATGAAAGCATCAGGTATTAATGCAAATGTCATCAAACTTGTAAGAATGGTGTCCTAAAACACTTTATTTGGTTTAA
>JAYMGU010000049.1:529134-563134 GCA_036178185.1 Liparis tanakae
CCCGCAGAGTCCAAAAGTAGATTTTACTAAAGAACACCCTTTTTCTTGTTTTTCAACCAAAGAAAGTGTCTTAGGACACCATTCTTACAAGTTTGATGACATGTGCATGAATACCTCATGCTTTCATCACTTTACTGCCTCAAAGCAGCAACATCTTGTTTGTATGCTCTTAAACTGATTTTCAGCCCACAGAGAGACCAATACTGAATTTTACTAAACAAAACCTTTTTCCTGGGTTTTCAACAAAAGAAAGTGTCTTAGGACACCATTCTTACAAGTTTGATGACATTTGCATGAATACCTGATGCTTTCATCACTTTACTGCCTCAAAGCAGCAACATCTTGTTTGTATGTTCTTAAATGATTTTCAGCCCACAGAGAGTCCAAAAGTAGATTTTCCTAAAGAAAACACTTTTTCTTGTTTTTAAACCAAATAAAGTGTTTTAGGACACAATTCTTACAAGTTTGATGACATTTGCATGAATACCTCATGCTTTCATCACTTTACTGCCTCAAAGCAGCAACATCTTGTTTTTATGCTCTTAAACTGATTTTCAGCCCGCAGAGAGACCACTACTGGATTTTACTAAACAAAACCTTTTTCCTGGGTTTTCAACAAAAGAAAATGTCTTAGGACTCCATTCTTACAAGTTTGATGACATTTGCATGAATACCTGATGCTTTCATCACTTTACTGCCTCAAAGCAGCAACATCTTGTTTGTATGTTCTTAAATGATTTTCAGCCCACAGAGAGACCAAAATTGGATTTTCCTGAAGAAAACCCTTTTTCTTGTTTCTAAACCAAATAAAGTGTTTTAGGACACAATTCTTACAAGTTTGATGACATTTGCATGAATACCTCATGCTTTCATCACTTTACTGCCTCAAAGCAGCAACATCTTGTTTTTATGCTCTTAAACTGATTTTCAGCCCACAGAGAGACCAATACTGAATTTTACTAAACAAAACCTTTTTCCTGGGTTTTCAACAAATAAAGTGTTTTAGGACACAATTCTTACAAGTTTGATGACATTTGCATGAATACCTGATGCTTTCATCACTTTACTGCCTCTTAAACTGACTTTCAGCCCGCAGAGAGACCACTACTGGATTTTACTAAACAAAACCTTTTTCCTAGGTTTTCAACAAAAGAAAGTGTCTTAGGACACAATTCTTACAAGTTTGATGACATTTGCATGAATACTTCATGCTTTCATCACTTTACTGCCTCAAAGCACCAACATCTAGTTTTTATGCTCTTAAACTGATGTTCAGCCCGCAGAGAGTCCAATAGTGGATTTTCCTAAAGAAAACCTTTTTTTCTGCATTTTCAACCAAATAAAGTGTCTTAGGACACCATTCTTACAAGTTTGATGACATGTGCATGAATACCTGATGCTTTCATCACTTTACTGCCTCAAAGCAGCAACATCTAGTTTTTATGCTCTTAAACTGATTTTCAGCCCGCAGAGAGACCACTACTGGATTTTACTAAACAAAACCTTTTTCCTGTGTTTTCAACAAAAGAAAGTTTCTTAGGACACCATTCTTACAAGTGTTATGACATTTGCATGAATACCTTATGCTTTCATCACTTTACTGCCTCAAAGCAGCAACATCTTGTAGTTGTTATGCTCTTAAACTGATTTTCAGCCCGCAGAGAGTCCAATAGTGGATTTTCCTAAAGAAAACCTTTTTTCTGCATTTTCAACCAAAGAAAGTGTCTTAGGACACCATTCTTACAAGTTTGATGACATGTGCATGAATACCTGATGCTTTCATCACTTTACTGCCTCAAAGCAGCAACATCTTGTTTTTATGCTCTTAAACTGATTTCCAGCCCGCAGAGAGTCCAAAAGTACATTTTCCTACAGAAAACACTTTTTTTTGTTTTTCAACCAAATAAAGTTTCTTGGGACATCATTCTTACAAGTTTGATGGTATTTGCATGAATATCAGATAATTTCATCAATTTACTCCCTCAAAGCAGATCTAGTTTTTATGCTCTTAAACTGATTTCCAGCCCGCAGAGTCCAAAAGTAGATTTTACTAAAGAACACCCTTTTTCTTGTTTTTAAACCAAATAAAGTGTTTAGGACACAATTCTTACAAGTTTGATGACATTTTCATGAATACCTCATGCTTTCATCACTTTACTGCCTCAAAGCAGCAACATCTTGTTTGTATGCTCTTAAACTGATTTTCAGCCCACAGAGAGACCAATACTGAATTTTACTAAACAAAACCTTTTTCCTGGGTTTTCAACAAAAGAAAGTGTCTTAGGACACCATTCTTACAAGTTTGATGACATTTGCATGAATACCTGATGCTTTCATCACTTTACTGCCTCAAAGCAGCAACATCTTGTTTTTATGCTCTTAAACTGATTTTCAGCCCACAGAGAGACCAATACTGAACTTTTACTAAACAAAACCTTTTTCCTGGGTTTTCAACAAATAAAGTGTTTTAGGACACAATTCTTACAAGTTTGATGACATTTGCATGAATACCTGATGCTTTCATCACTTTACTGCCTCAAAGCAGCAACATCTTGTTTTTATGCTCTTAAACTGATTTTCAGCCCACAGAGACCAATACTGAATTTTACTAAACAAAACTTTTTCCTGGGTTTTCAACAAAAGAAAGTGTCTTAGGACACCATTCTTACAAGTTTGATGACATTTGCATGAATACCTGATGCTTTCATCACTTTACTGCCTCAAAGCAGCAACATCTTGTTTGTATGTTCTTAAATGATTTCCAGCCCGCAGAGAGTCCAAAAGTAGATTTTCCTAAAGAAAACACTTTTTCTTGTTTTTAAACCAAATAAAGTGTTTTAGGACACAATTCTTACAAGTTTGATGACATTTGCATGAATACCTCATGCTTTCATCACTTTACTGCCTCAAAGCAGCAACATCTTGTTTTTATGCTCTTAAACTGATTTTCAGCCCGCAGAGAGACCACTACTGGATTTTACTAAACAAAACCTTTTTCCTGGGTTTTCAACAAAAGAAAATGTCTTAGGACTCCATTCTTACAAGTTTGATGACATTTGCATGAATACCTGATGCTTTCATCACTTTACTGCCTCAAAGCAGCAACATCTTGTTTGTATGTTCTTAAATGATTTTCAGCCCACAGAGAGACCAAAATTGGATTTTCCTGAAGAAAACCCTTTTTCTTGTTTCTAAACCAAATAAAGTGTTTTAGGACACAATTCTTACAAGTTTGATGACATTTGCATGAATACCTCATGCTTTCATCACTTTACTGCCTCAAAGCAGCAACATCTTGTTTTTATGCTCTTAAACTGATTTTCAGCCCACAGAGAGACCAATACTGAATTTTACTAAACAAAACCTTTTTCCTGGGTTTTCAACAAATAAAGTGTTTTAGGACACAATTCTTACAAGTTTGATGACATTTGCATGAATACCTGATGCTTTCATCACTTTACTGCCTCTTAAACTGACTTTCAGCCCGCAGAGAGACCACTACTGGATTTTACTAAACAAAACCTTTTCTAGGTTTTCAACAACAAGAAAGTGTCTTAGGACACAATTCTTACAAGTTTGATGACATTTGCATGAATACTTCATGCTTTCATCACTTTACTGCCTCAAAGCACCAACATCTAGTTTTTATGCTCTTAAACTGATGTTCAGCCCGCAGAGAGTCCAATAGTGGATTTTCCTAAAGAAAACCTTTTTTTCTGCATTTTCAACCAAATAAAGTGTCTTAGGACACCATTCTTACAAGTTTGATGACATGTGCATGAATACCTGATGCTTTCATCACTTTACTGCCTCAAAGCAGCAACATCTAGTTTTTATGCTCTTAAACTGATTTTCAGCCCGCAGAGAGACCACTACTGGATTTTACTAAACAAAACCTTTTTCCTGTGTTTTCAACAAAAGAAAGTTTCTTAGGACACCATTCTTACAAGTGTTATGACATTTGCATGAATACCTTATGCTTTCATCACTTTACTGCCTCAAAGCAGCAACATCTTGTTTTTATGCTCTTAAACTGATTTTCAGCCCGCAGAGAGTCCAATAGTGGATTTTCCTAAAGAAAACCTTTTTTCTGCATTTTCAACCAAAGAAAGTGTCTTAGGACACCATTCTTACAAGTTTGATGACATGTGCATGAATACCTGATGCTTTCATCACTTTACTGCCTCAAAGCAGCAACATCTTGTTTTTATGCTCTTAAACTGATTTCCAGCCCGCAGAGAGTCCAAAAGTACATTTTCCTACAGAAAACACTTTTTTTTGTTTTTCAACCAAATAAAGTTTCTTGGGACATCATTCTTACAAGTTTGATGGTATTTGCATGAATATCAGATAATTTCATCAATTTACTCCCTCAAAGCAGCAACATCTAGTTTTATGCTCTTAAACTTATTTCCAGCCCGCTGAGTCCAAAAGAAGATATTACTAAAGAACACCCTTTTTCTTGTTTCTAATCCAAATAAAGTGTTTTAGGACACAATTCTTACAAGTTTGATGACATTTTCATGAATACCTCATGCTTTCATCACTTTACTGCCTCAAAGCAGCAACATCTTGTTTGTATGCTCTTAAACTGATTTTCAGCCCACANAGAGACCAATACTGATTTTACTAAACAAAACCTTTTTCCTGGGTTTTCAACAAAGAAATTGTCTTAGGACACCATTCTTACAAGTTTGATGACATTTGCATGAATACCTGATGCTTTCATCACTTTACTGCCTCAAAGCAGCAACATCTTGTTTTATGCTCTTAAACTGATTTTCAGCCCACAGAGAGACCAATACTGAATTTTACTAAACAAAACCTTTTCTGGGTTTCAACCAAAAATAAAGTGTTTTAGGACACAATTCTTACAAGTTTGATGACATTTGCATGAATACCTGATGCTTTCATCACTTTACTGCTGCTCTTAAACTGACTTTCAGCCAGAGAGACCACTACTGGATTTTACTAAACAAAACCTTTTTCCTAGGTTTTCAACAAAAGAAAGTGTCTTAGGACACAATTCTTACAAGTTTGATGACATTTGCATGAATACTTCATGCTTTCATCACTTTACTGCCTCAAAGCACCAACATCTTGTTTTTATGCTCTAAAACTGATTTCCAGCCCGCAGAGAGTCCAAAAGTAGATTTTCCTAAAGAAAACACTTTTTCTTGTTTTTAAACCAAATAAAGTGTTTTAGGACACAATTCTTACAAGTTTGATGACATTTGCATGAATACCTCATGCTTTCATCACTTTACTGCCTCAAAGCAGCAACATCTTGTTTTTATGCTCTTAAACTGATTTTCAGCCCGCAGAGAGACCACTACTGGATTTTACTAAACAAAACCTTTTTCCTGGGTTTTCAACAAAAGAAAATGTCTTAGGACTCCATTCTTACAAGTTTGATGACATTTGCATGAATACCTGATGCTTTCATCACTTTACTGCCTCAAAGCAGCAACATCTTGTTTTTATGCTCTTAAACTGATTTTCAGCCCACAGAGAGACCAATACTGATTTACTAAACAAAACCTTTTTCCTGGGTTTTCAACAAATAAAGTGTTTAGGACACAATTCTTACAAGTTTGATGACATTTGCATGAATACCTGATGCTTTCATCTTTACTGCCTCAAAGCAAACTGACTTTCAGCCCGCAGAGAGACCACTACTGGATTTTACTAAACAAAACCTTTTTCCTAGGTTTTCAACAAAGAAAGTGTTTTAGGACACAATTCTTACAAGTTTGATGACATTTGCATGAATACCTTCATGCTTTCATCACTTTACTGCCTCAAAGCAGCAACATCTTGTTTTATGCTCTTAAACTGATTTCAGCCCGCAGAGAGTCCAAAATAGTAGATTTTCCTAAAGAAAACCTTTTTTTCTGTTTCAACCAAATAAAGTGTTTTAGGACACAATTCTTACAAGTTTGATGACATTTGCATGAATACCTGATGCTTTCATCACTTTACTGCCTCAAAGCAGCAACATCTTGTTTTTATGCTCTTAAACTGATTTTCAGCCCGCAGAGAGACCACTACTGGATTTTACTAAACAAAACATTTTTCCTGGGTTTTCAACAAAAGAAAGTTTCTTAGGACACCATTCTTACAAGTTTGATGACATTTGCATGAATACCTGATGCTTTCATCACTTACACTGCCTCAAAGCAGCAACATCTTGTTTTTATGCTCTTAAACTGATTTTCAGCCCACAGAGAGACCAATACTGAATTTTACTAAACAAAACCTTTTCCTGGGTTTTCAACAAATAAAGTGTTTAGGACACAATTTACAAGTTTGATGACATTTGCATGAATACCTGATGCTTTCATCACTTTACTGCCTCTTAAACTGACTTTCAGCCCGCAGAGAGACCACTACTGTACTGCCTCAAAGCACCAACATCTAGTTTATGCTCTTAAACTGATGTTCAGCCCAAGAGAGTCCAATTGGGATTTTCTAAAGAAAACCTTTTTCTGCATTTTCAACCAAAAGTGTCTTAGGACACCATTCTTACAAGTTTGATGACATGTGCATGAATACCTGATGCTTTCATCACTTTACTGCCTCAAAGCAGCAACATCTAGTTTTTATGCTCTTAAACTGATTTTCAGCCCGCAGAGAGACCACTACTGGATTTTACTAAACAAAACATTTTTCCTGGGTTTTCAACAAAAGAAAGTTTCTTAGGACACCATTCTTACAAGTTTGATGACATTTGCATGAATACCTGATGCTTTCATCACTTTACTGCCTCAAAGCAGCAACATCTTGTTTTATGCTCTTAAACTGATTTCAGCCAGAGAGTTCAGCCCGCAGAGTCCAAAAGTAGATTTTACTAAAGAAACCCTTTTCTTGTTTTTAAACAAATAAAGTTTTAGACACAATTCTACAAGTTTGATGACATTTGCATGAATACTTGCTTTCATCACTTACTGCCTCAAAGCACCAACATCTTGTTTTTATTCTCTAAACTGATTTCAGTTTCAAAAGAAAGTGTCTTAGGACACCATTTACAAGTTTGATGACATTTGCATGAATACCTGATGCTTTCATCACTTTACTGCCTCAAAGCAGCAACATCTTGTTTTTATGCTCTTAAACTGTTTTTCAGCCCACAGAGAGACCACTACTGGATTTTACTAAACAAAACCTTTTTCCTGGTTTTCAACAAATAAAGTGTTTTAGGACACTCATTCTTACAAGTTTGATGACATTTGCATGAATACCTGATGCTTTCATCACTTTACTGCCTCAAAGCAGCAACATCTTGTTTTTATGCTCTTAAACTGAATTTCAGCACACAGAGAGACCAATACTGAATTTTGATTTTCCTAAAGAAAACCTTTCTTGTTTTTAAAAAAAAAGTGTCTTAGGACACAATTCTTACAAGTTTGATGACATTTGCATGAATACTCATGCTTTCATCACTTACTGCCTCAAAGCAGCAACATCTTGTTTTATGCTCTTAAACTGATTTTCAGCCCAAGAGAGACCACTACTGGATTTTACTAAACAAAACCTTTTCTGGTTTTCAACAAAAAAGTGTCTTAGGACACCATTCTTACAAGTTTGATGACATTGCATATGACATTTGCATGAATACCTGATGCTTTCATCACTTTACTGCCTCAAAGCAGCAACATCTTGTTTTATGCTCTTAAACTGATTTCAGCCCACAGAGAGTCAAAGTAATTTTACTAAACAAAACCTTTTTCCTGGGTTTTCAACAAATAAAGTGTTTTAGGACACAATTCTTACAAGTTTGATGACATTTGCATGAATACCTGATGCTTTCATCACTTTACTGCCTCTTAAACTGACTTTCAGCCCGCAGAGAGACCACTACTGGATTTTACTAAACAAAACCTTTTTCCTGTTTTCAACAAAAGAAAGTGTCTTAGGACACAATTCTTACAAGTTTGATGACATTTGCATGAATACTTCATGCTTTCATCACTTTACTGCCTCAAAGCACCAACATCTAGTTTTATGCTCTTAAACTGATGTTCAGCCAGAGAGTCAATAGTGGATTTTCTAAAAAAACCTTTTTTCTGCATTTTCAACAAATAAAGTGTCTTAGGACAATTCTTAGTTTGATGACATTTGCATGAATACCTGATGCTTTCATCACTTTACTGCTCAAAGCAAAGAGAGACCACTACTGGATTTTACTAAACAAAACCTTTTTCCTGGGTTTTCAACAAAGAAAGTGTCTTAGGACACCATTCTTACAAGTTTGATGACATTTGCATGAATACTGATGCTTTCATCACTTTACTGCCTCAAAGCAGCAACATCTTGTTTTATGCTCTTAAACTGATTTTCAGCCCGCAGAGAGACCAATACTGGATTTTACTAAACAAAACCTTTTTTCTGCATTTCAACAAAAGAAAGTGTCTTAGGACACCATTCATACAAGTTTGATGACATTTGCATGAATACCTGATGCTTTCATCACTTTACTGCCTCAAAGCAGCAACATCTGTTTTTATGCTCTTAAACTGATTTCCAGCCGCAGAGAGTCCAAAAGTACATTTTCCTACAGAACACCCTTTTTTTTGTTTTCCAACCAAATACAGTGTTTGGGACATCATTCTTACAAGTTTGATGGTATTTGCATGAATATCAGATAATTTCATCAATTTACTCCTCAAAGCAGATCTAGTTTTATGTCTTATGTTCTTAAACTGATTTCCAGCCTTTTTTGTTTTTAAACCAAATAAAGTGTTTCAAGTTTGATGACATTTCATGAATACCTGATGCTTTCATCACTTTACTGCCTCAAAGCAGCAACATCTTGTTTTATGCTCTTAAACTGATTTTCAGCCCACAGAGAGAGTCCAATACTGAATTTTACTAAACAAAACCTTTTTCCTGGGTTTTCAACAAAGAAAGTGTCTTAGGACACAATTCTTACAAGTTTGATGACATTAGCTTGAATACCTGATGCTTTCATCAATTTACTGCCTCAAAGCAGCAACATCTTGTTTTTTTGCTCTTAAACTGATTTTCAGCCCACAGAGACCAATACTGAATTTTACTAAACAAAACCTTTTTCCTGGGTTTTCAACAAATAAAGTGTTTTAGGACACAATTCTTACAAGTTTGATGACATTTGCATGAATACCTGATGCTTTCATCACTTTACTGCCTCAAAGCAGCAACATCTTGTTTTTATGCTCTTAAACTGATTTTCAGCCCACAGAGAGACCAATACTGAATTTTACTAAACAAAACCTTTTTCCTGGGTTTTCAACAAAAGAAAGTGTCTTAGGACACCATTCTTACAAGTTTGATGACATTTGCATGAATACCTGATGCTTTCATCACTTTACTGCCTCAAAGCAGCAACATCTTGTTTGTATGTTCTTAAATGATTTTCAGCCCACAGAGAGTCCAAAAGTAGATTTTCCTAAAGAAAACACTTTTTCTTGTTTTAAACCAAATAAAGTGTTTTAGGACACAATTCTTACAAGTTTGATGACATTTGCATGAATACCTCATGCTTTCATCACTTTACTGCCTCAAAGCAGCAACATCTTGTTTTTATGCTCTTAAACTGATTTTCAGCCCGCAGAGAGACCACTACTGGATTTTACTAAACAAAACCTTTTTCCTGGGTTTTCAACAAAAGAAAATGTCTTAGGACTCCATTCTTACAAGTTTGATGACATTTGCATGAATACCTGATGCTTTCATCACTTTACTGCCTCAAAGCAGCAACATCTTGTTTGTATGTTCTTAAATGATTTTCAGCCCACAGAGAGACCAAAATTGGATTTTCCTGAAGAAAACCCTTTTTCTTGTTTCTAAACCAAATAAAGTGTTTTAGGACACAATTCTTACAAGTTTGATGACATTTGCATGAATACCTCATGCTTTCATCACTTTACTGCCTCAAAGCAGCAACATCTTGTTTTTATGCTCTTAAACTGATTTTCAGCCCACAGAGAGACCAATACTGAATTTTACTAAACAAAACCTTTTTCCTGGGTTTTCAACAAATAAAGTGTTTTAGGACACAATTCTTACAAGTTTGATGACATTTGCATGAATACCTGATGCTTTCATCACTTTACTGCCTCTTAAACTGACTTTCAGCCCGCAGAGAGACCACTACTGGATTTTACTAAACAAAACCTTTTTCCTAGGTTTTCAACAAAAGAAAGTGTCTTAGGACACAATTCTTACAAGTTTGATGACATTTGCATGAATACTTCATGCTTTCATCACTTTACTGCCTCAAAGCACCAACATCTAGTTTTTATGCTCTTAAACTGATGTTCAGCCCGCAGAGAGTCCAATAGTGGATTTTCCTAAAGAAAACCTTTTTTCTGCATTTTCAACCAAAGAAAGTGTCTTAGGACACCATTCTTACAAGTTTGATGACATGTGCATGAATACCTGATGCTTTCATCACTTTACTGCCTCAAAGCAGCAACATCTAGTTTTTATGCTCTTAAACTGATTTTCAGCCCGCAGAGAGACCACTACTGGATTTTACTAAACAAAACCTTTTTCCTGTGTTTTCAACAAAAGAAAGTTTCTTAGGACACCATTCTTACAAGTGTTATGACATTTGCATGAATACCTTATGCTTTCATCACTTTACTGCCTCAAAGCAGCAACATCTTGTTTTTATGCTCTTAAACTGATTTTCAGCCCGCAGAGAGTCCAATAGTGGATTTTCCTAAAGAAAACCTTTTTTCTGCATTTTCAACCAAAGAAAGTGTCTTAGGACACCATTCTTACAAGTTTGATGACATGTGCATGAATACCTGATGCTTTCATCACTTTACTGCCTCAAAGCAGCAACATCTTGTTTTTATGCTCTTAAACTGATTTCCAGCCCGCAGAGAGTCCAAAAGTACATTTTCCTACAGAAAACACTTTTTTTTGTTTTTCAACCAAATAAAGTTTCTTGGGACATCATTCTTACAAGTTTGATGGTATTTGCATGAATATCAGATAATTTCATCAATTTACTCCCTCAAAGCAGATCTAGTTTTTATGCTCTTAAACTGATTTCCAGCCCGCAGAGTCCAAAAGTAGATTTTACTAAAGAACACCCTTTTTCTTGTTTTTAAACCAAATAAAGTGTTTAGGACACAATTCTTACAAGTTTGATGACATTTTCATGAATACCTCATGCTTTCATCACTTTACTGCCTCAAAGCAGCAACATCTTGTTTGTATGCTCTTAAACTGATTTTCAGCCCACAGAGAGACCAATACTGAATTTTACTAAACAAAACCTTTTTCCTGGGTTTTCAACAAAAGAAAGTGTCTTAGGACACCATTCTTACAAGTTTGATGACATTTGCATGAATACCTGATGCTTTCATCACTTTACTGCCTCAAAGCAGCAACATCTTGTTTTTATGCTCTTAAACTGATTTTCAGCCCACAGAGAGACCAATACTGAATTTTACTAAACAAAACCTTTTTCCTGGGTTTTCAACAAATAAAGTGTTTTAGGACACAATTCTTACAAGTTTGATGACATTTGCATGAATACCTGATGCTTTCATCACTTTACTGCCCTCAAAGCACCAAGCAACATCTTGTTTTTATGCTCTTAAACTGATTTCAGCCGCAGAGAGTCCAAAAGTAGATTTTCCTAAAAAAACCTTTTTCTTGTTTTCAACAAATATAGTGTTTTAGGACACAATTCTTACAAGTTTGATGACATTTGCATGAATACCTCATGCTTTCATCACTTTACTGCCTCAAAGCAGCAACATCTTGTTTTTATGCTCTTAAACTGATTTTCAGCCCGCAGAGAGACCACTACTGGATTTTACTAAACAAAACATTTTTCCTGGGTTTACAACAAAAGAAAGTGTCTTAGGACTCCATTCTTACAAGTTTGATGACATTTGCATGAATACCTGATGCTTTCATCACTTTACAGCCTCAAAGCAGCAACATCTTGTTTTTATGCTCTTAAACTGATTTTCAGCCCACAGAGAGACCAATACTGAATTTTACTAAACAAAACCTTTTTCCTGGGTTTTCAACCAAGCAAAGTGTCTTAGAAGACCATTCTTACAAGTTAGATGAGATTTGCATGAATACCTGATGCTTTCATCACTTTACTGCCTCTTAAAGCAGCAACATCTTGGTTTTTACTAAACAAAACCTTTTTCCTAGGTTTTTCAACAAATAAAGTGTTTAGGACACAATTCTTACAAGTTTGATGACATTTGCATGAATACCTGATGCTTTCATCACTTTACTGCCTCAAAGCACCAACATCTAGTTTTTATGCTCTTAAACTGATTTTCAGCCCGCAGAGAGAGTCCAATAGTGGATTTTCTAAAGAAAACCTTTTTCTGCATTTTCACAAAAGAAAGTGTCTTAGGACACCATTCTTACAAGTTTGATGACATTTGCATGAATACCTGATGCTTTCATCACTTTACTGCCTCAAAGCAGCAACATCTAGTTTTTATGCTCTTAAACTGATTTTCAGCCCGCAGAGAGACCACTACTGGATTTTACTAAACAAAACCTTTTTCCTGCATTTTCAACAAAGAAAGTGTCTTAGGACACCATTCTTACAAGTTTGATGACATTTGCATGAATACCTGATGCTTTCATCACTTTACTGCCTCAAAGCAGCAACATCTTGTTTTTATGCTCTTAAACTGATTTCCAGCCCGCAGAGAGTCCAAAAGTAGATTTTCCTAAAGAAAACCTTTTTTCTGCGTTTTCAACCAAGGAAAGTGTCTTAGGACACCATTCTTACAAGTTTGATGACATTTGCATGACTACCTCATGCTTTCATCACTTTACTGCCTCAAAGCAGCAACATCTTGTTTTATGCTCTTAAACTGATTTTGAGCCCGCAGAGAGTCCAAAAGTAGATTTTCCTAAAAAAACCTTTTTCCTGTTTTTCAACCAAATAAAGTGTCTTAGGACACAATTCTTACAAGTTTGATGACATTTGCATGAATACCTGATGCTTTCATCACTTTACTGCCTCAAAGCAGCAACATCTTGTTTTTATGCTCTTAAACTGATTTTCAGCCCGCAGAGAGACCAATACTGATTTTACTAAACAAAACCTTTTTCCTGGTTTTCAACAAAGAAAGTGTCTTAGGACACAATTCTTACAAGTTTGATGACATTTGCATGAATACCTGATGCTTTCATCACTTTACTGCCTCAAAGCAGCAACATCTTGTTTTTATGCTCTTAAACTGATTTTCAGCCCACAGAGAGACCAATACTGGATTTTACTAAACAAAACCTTTTTCCTGGTTTTCAACAAATAAAGTGTCTTAGGACACAATTCTTACAAGTTTGATGACATTTGCATGAATACCTGATGCTTTCATCACTTTACTGCCTCAAAGCAGCAACATCTAGTTTTATGCTCTTAAACTGATTTTCAGCCCAGAGAGTCCACTACTGGATTTTCCTAAACAAAACCTTTTCTGGTTTTCAACAAAGAAAGTGTCTTAGGACACAATTCTTACAAGTTTGATGACATTTGCATGAATACCTGATGCTTTCATCACTTTACTGCCTCAAAGCAGCAACATCTAGTTTTTATGCTCTTAAACTGATTTTCAGCCCAGAGAGTCCAATAGTGGATTTTACTAAAGAAAACCTTTTTCCTGCATTTTCAACCAAATAAAGTGTCTTAGGACACCATTCTTACAAGTTTGATGACATTTGCATGAATACCTGATGCTTTCATCACTTTACTGCCTCAAAGCAGCAACATCTAGTTTTATGCTCTTAAACTGATTTTCAGCCCAAGAGAGACCAATACTGGATTTTACTAAACAAACCTTTTTCCTGTTTTTCAACAAATAAAGTGTCTTAGGACACCATTCTTACAAGTTTGATGACATTTGCATGAATACCTGATGCTTTCATCACTTTACTGCCTCAAAGCAGCAACATCTTGTTTTTATGCTCTTAAACTGATTTCAGCCCGCAGAGAGTCCAAAATAGATTTTCCTAAACAGAAAACCCTTTTTCTTGTTTTCAACCAAATAAAGTGTCTTAGGACACATTCTTACAAGTTTGATGACATTTGCATGAATACCTGATGCTTTCATCACTTTACTGCCTCAAAGCAGCACATCTAGTTTTATGCTCTTAAACTGATTTACAGCCCGCAGAGAGTCCAAAAGTAGATTTTTCTAAAGAAAACGCTTTTTCTTGTTTTTAAACCAAATAAAGTGTCTTAGGACACAATTCTTACAAGTTTGATGACATTTGCATGAATACCTGATGCTTTCATCAATTTACTCCCTCAAAGCAGCAACATCTAGTTTTTATGCTGTTAAACTGATTTTCAGCCCGCAGAGAGACCAATACTGGATTTTCCTAAACAAAACCTTTTTCCTGCATTTTCAACAAAAGAAAGTGTCTTAGGACACCATTCTTACAAGTTTGATGACATTTGCATGAATACCTGATGCTTTCATCACTTTACTGCCTCAAAGCAGCAACATCTAGTTTTTATGCTCTTAAACTGATTTTCAGCCCGCAGAGAGTCCAAAAGTACTGGATTTTACTAAACAAAACCTTTTTCTGGTTTTCAACAAAGAAAGTGTCTTAGGACACCATTCTTACAAGTTTGATGACATTTGCATGAATACCTGATGCTTTCATCACTTTACTGCCTCAAACAGCAACATCTTTTTCAGCCCACAGAGAGACCAATAGTGTATTTTTCTAAAGAAAACCTTTTTTCTGCGTTTTCAACAAAAGAAAGTGTCTTAGGACATAATTCTTACATGTTTGATGACATGTGCATGAATACTTCATGCTTTCATCACTTTACTGCCTCAAAGCAGCAACATCTAGTTTTTATGCTCTTAAACTGATTTCCAGCCTGCAGAGTCCAAAAGTAGATTTTCCTAAAGAAAACCCTTTTTCCTAGGTTTTCAACAAAAGAAAGTGTCTTAGGACACAATTCTTACAAGTTTGATGACATTTGCATGAATACTTCATGCTTTCATCACTTTACTGCCTCAAAGCACCAACATCTAGTTTGTATGCTCTTAAACTGATGTTCAGCCCGCAGAGAGTCCAAAAGTGGATATTCCTAAAGAAAACCTTTTTTCTGCGTTTTCAAACAAGGAAAGTGTCTTAGGACATACTTCTTACAAGTTTGATGGTATTTGCATGAATACCTGATGCTTTCATCACTTTACTGCCTCAAAGCAGCAACATCTTGTTTTTATGCTCTTAAACTGATTTTCAGCCCGCAGAGAGACCACTACTGGATTTTACTAAACAAAACCTTTTTCGTGGGTTTTCAACAAATAAAGTGTTTTAGGACACAATTCTTACAAGTTTGATGACATTTGCATGAATACCTGATGCTTTCATCACTTTACTGCCTCAAAGCAGCAACATCTATTTTTTATGCTCTTAAACTGATTTTCAGCCCGCAGAGAGACCACTACTGGATTTTACTAAACAAAACCTTTTTCCTAGGTTTTCAACAAAAGAAAGTGTCTTAGGACATAATTCTTACAAGTTTGATGACATTTACATGAATACTTCATGCTTTCATCACTTTACTGCCTCAAAGCAGCAACATCTTGTTTTTATGCTCTTAAACTGATTTTCAGCCCGCAGAGTCCAAAAGTAGATTTTCCTAAAGAAAACCCTTTTTCCTAGGTTTTCAACAAAAGAAAGTGTCTTAGGACACAATTCTTACAAGTTTGATGACATTTGCATGAATACTTCATGCTTTCATCACTTCACTCCCTAAAAGTAGCAACATCTAGTTTTTATGCTCTTAAACTGATTTTCAGCCCGCAGAGAGACCACTACTGGATTTTCCTAAAGAAAACCTTTTTCGTGGGTTTTCAACAAATAAAGTGTTTTAGGACACAATTCTTAAAAGTTTGATGACATTTGCATGAATACCTGATGCTTTCATCACTTTACTGCCTCAAAGCAGCAACATCTTGTTTGGATGTTCTTAAATGATTTTCAGCCCACAGAGAGACCAATAGTGGATTTTTCTAAAGAAAACCTTTTTTCTGCGTTTTCAAAAAAAGAAAGTGTCTTAGGACATAATTCTTACAAGTTTGATGACATTTGCATGACTACCTGATACTTTCATCACTTCACTCCCTAAAAGCAGCAACATCTAGTTTTTATGGTCTTAAACTGATTTCCAGCCCGCAGAGAGTCCAAAAGTAGATTTTCCTAAAGAAAACCCTTTTTCTTGTTTTTAAACCAAATATAGTGTTTAAGGACACCATTCTTACAAGTTTGATGACATGTGCATGAATACCTGATGCTTTCATCACTTTACTGCCTCAAAGCAGCAACATCTAGTTTTTGTGCTCTTAAACTGATTTTCAGCCCGCAGAGAGTCCAAAATTGGAATTTCCTAAAGAAAACCTTTTTTCTGCGTTTTCAAACAAGGAAAGTGTCTTAGGACATAATTCTTACAAGTTTGATGGTATTTGCATGAATACCTGATGCTTTCATCACTTTACTGCCTCAAAGCAGCAACATCTTGTTTTTATGCTCTTAAACTGATTTTCAGCCCGCAGAGAGACCACTACTGGATTTTACTAAACAAAACCTTTTTCGTGGGTTTTCAACAAATAAAGTGTTTTAGGACACAATTCTTAAAAGTTTGATGACATTTGCATGAATACCTGATGCTTTCATCACTTTACTGCCTCAAAGCAGCAACATCTTGTTTTTATGCTCTTAAACTGATTTTCAGCCCGCAGAGAGACCACTACTGGATTTTACTAAACAAAACCTTTTTTCTGCGTTTTCAACAAAAGAAAGTGTCTTAGGACATAATTCTTACAAGTTTGATGACATTTGCATGACTACCTGATACTTTCATCACTTCACTCCCTAAAAGCAGCAACATCTAGTTTTTTATGCTCTTAAACTAATTTCCAGCCCGCATAAAGACCAATAGTGGATTTTCCTAAAGAAAACCCTTTTTCTTGTTTTTCAACCAAATAAAGTGTGTTAGGACACCATTCTTACAAGTTTGATGACATTTGCATGAATACCTGATGCTTTCATCACTTTACTGCCTCAAAGCAGCAACATCTTGTTTTTATGCTCTTAAACTGATTTTCAGCCCGCAGAGAGACCACTACTGGATTTTACTAAACAAAACCTTTTTCCTGCGTTTTCAACAAAAGAAAGTGTCTTAAGACATAATTCTTACAAGTTTGATGACATTTGCATGAATACCTGATGCTTTCATCACTTTACTCCCTCAAAGCAGCAACATCTTGTTTTTATGCTAATAAACTGATTTTCACCCCGCAGAGAGTACAAAAGTAGATTTTCCTAAATAAAACCCTTTTTTCTTGTTTTTAAACCAAATACAGTGTCTTAGGAAACCATTCTTACAAGTTTGATGACATTTGCATGAATACCTGATGCTTTCATCACTTTACTCACTCAAAGCAGCAACATCTTGTTTTTATGCTAATAAACTGATTTTCAGCCCGCAGAGTCCAAAAGTAGATTTTCCTAAATAAAACCCTTTTTCTTGTTTTTAAACCAAATACAGTGTCTTAGGAAACCATTCTTACAAGTTTGATGACATTTGCATGAATACCTGATGCTTTCATCACTTTACTTCCTCAAAGCAGCAACATCTAGTTTTTATTCTCTTAAACTGATTTTCAGCCGCAGAGAGTCCAATAGTGGATTTTCCTAAAGAAAACCTTTTTCTGCGTTTTTAAACCAAATATAGTGTTTTAGGACACAATTCTTACAAGTTTGATGATATTTGCATGAATAACTGATGCTTTCATCACTTTACTGCCTCAAAGCAGCAACATCTTGTTTTTATGCTAATAAACTGATTTTCAGCCATAGAGAGTCCAAAAATAGATTTTCCTAAATAAAACCCTTTCTTGTTTTTAAACCAAATACAGTGTCTTAGGAAACCATTCTTACAAGTTTGATGACATTTGCATGAATACCTGATGCTTTCATCACTTTACTGCCTCAAAGCAGCAACATCTAGTTTTTATGTTTTTAAACTGATTTTCAGCCCGCAGAGAGACCACTACTGGATTTTATTAAACAAAACCTTTTTCCTAGGTTTTCAACAAGAGAAAGTGTCTTAGGACACAATTCTTACAAGTTTGATGACATTTGCATGAATACTTCATGCTTTCATCACTTTACTGCCTCAAAGCAGCAACATGTAGTTTTTATGCTCTTAAACTGATTTCAGTTTAGAGAGTCCAAAAGTAGATTTTCCTAAAAAAACCTTTTTCTTGTTTTTAAACCAAATATAGTGTTTTAGGACACAATTCTTACAAGTTTGATGACATTTGCATGAATACCTGATGCTTTCATCACTTTACTGCCTCAAAGCAGCAACATCTAGTTTTATTCTCTTAAACTGATTTTCAGCCCGCAGAGTCCAATAGTGGATTTTCCTAAAGAAAACCTTTTTTCTGCATTTTCAACAAAAGAAAGTGTCTTAGAACATAATTCTTACAAGTTTGATGACATTTGTATGACTACCATATACTTTCATCACTTCACTCCCTCAAAGCAGCAACATCTTGTTTTTATGCTAATAAACTGATTTTCAGCCCGCAGAGAGTCCAAAAATAGATTTTCCTAAATAAAACCCTTTTTCTTGTTTTTAAACCAAATACAGTGTCTTAGGAAACCATTCTTACAAGTTTGATGACATTTGCATGAATACCTGATGCTTTCATCACTTTACTGCCTCAAAGCAGCAACATCTAGTTTTTATGTTTTTAAACTGATTTTCAGCCAGAGAGACCACTACTGGGTTTATTAAACAAAACCTTTTTCCTAGGTTTTCAACAAAAGAAAGTGTCTTAGGACACAATTCTTACAAGTTTGATGACATTTGCATGAATACTTCATGCTTTCATCACTTACTGCCTCAAAGCAGCAACATCTAGTTTATGCTCTTAAACTGATTTCAGTTTAGAGAGTCCAAAAGTAGATTTTCCTAAAGAAAACCCTTTTTCTTGTTTTTTAACCAAATATAGTGTTTTAGGTCTCAATTCTTACAAGTTTGATGATATTTGCATGAATATCTGATGCTTTCATCACTTTACTGCCTCAAAGCAGCAACATCTTGTTTTATGCTAATAAACTGATTTTCAGCCGCAGAGAGTCCAAAAATAGATTTTCCTAAATAAAACCCTTTTTCTTGTTTTTAAACCAAATACAGTGTCTTAGGAAACCATTCTTACAAGTTTGATGACATTTGCATGAATACCTGATGCTTTCATCACTTTACTGCCTCAAAGCAGCAACATCTAGTTTTTATGTTTTTAAACTGATTTTCAGCCCGCAGAGAGACCACTACTGGGTTTTATTAAACAAAACCTTTTTCCTAGGTTTTCAACAAAAGAAAGTGTCTTAGGACACAATTCTTACAAGTTTGATGACATTTGCATGAATACTTCATGCTTTCATCACTTTACTGCCTCAAAGCAGCAACATCTAGTTTTTATGCTCTTAAACTGATTTCAGTTTAGAGAGTCCAAAAGTAGATTTTCCTAAAGAAAACCCTTTTTCTTGTTTTTAAACCAAATATAGTGTTTTAGGACACAATTCTTACAAGTTTGATGATATTTGCATGAATAACTGATGCTTTCATCACTTTACTGCCTCAAAGCAGCAACATCTTGTTTTTATGCTAATAAACTGATTTTCAGCCCGCAGAGAGTCCAAAAATAGATTTTCCTAAATAAAACCCTTTTTCTTGTTTTTAAACCAAATACAGTGTCTTAGGAAACCATTCTTACAAGTTTGATGACATTTGCATGAATACCTGATGCTTTCATCACTTTACTGCCTCAAAGCAGCAACATCTAGTTTTTATGTTTTTAAACTGATTTTCAGCCCGCAGAGAGACCACTACTGGATTTTATTAAACAAAACCTTTTTCCTAGGTTTTCAACAAAAGAAAGTGTCTTAGGACACAATTCTTACAAGTTTGATGACATTTGCATGAATACTTCATGCTTTCATCACTTTACTGCCTCAAAGCAGCAACATCTAGTTTTTATGCTCTTAAACTGATTTCAGTTTAGAGAGTCCAAAAGTAGATTTTTCTAAAGAAAACCCCTTTCTTGTTTTTTAAACCAAATATAGTGTTTTAGGACACAATTCTTACAAGTTTGATGACATTTGCATGAATACCTGATGCTTTCATCACTTTACTGCCTCAAAGCAGCAACATCTAGTTTTTATTCTCTTAAACTGATTTTCAGCCCGCAGAGTCCAATAGTGGATTTTCCTAAAGAAAACCTTTTTTCTGCATTTTCAACAAAAGAAAGTGTCTTAGAACATAATTCTTACAAGTTTGATGACATTTGTATGACTACCATATACTTTCATCACTTCACTCCCTAAAAGCAGCAACATCTAGTGTTTTATGCTCTTAAACTGATTTCCAGCAGAGAGTCCAAAAGTAGATTTTCCTAAAGAAAACCCTTTTTCTTGTTTTTAAACCAAATATAGTATTTTAGGACACAATTCTTACAAGTTTGATGACATTTGCATGAATAACTGATGCTTTCATCACTTTACTGCCTCAAAGCAGCAACATCTAGTTTTTTATGTTTTTAAACTGATTTTCAGCCCGCAGAGAGAGACCACTACTGGGTTTTATTAAACAAAACCTTTTTCCTAGGTTTTCAACAAAAGAAAGTGTCTTAGGACACAATTCTTACAAGTTTGATGACATTTGCATGAATACTTCATGCTTTCATCACTTTACTGCCTCAAAGCAGCAACATCTAGTTTTTATGCTCTTAAACTGATTTCAGTTTAGAGAGTCCAAAAGTAGATTTTCCTAAAGAAAACCCTTTTTCTTGTTTTTAAACCAAATATAGTGTTTTAGGACACAATTCTTACAAGTTTGATGATATTTGCATGAATAACTGATGCTTTCATCACTTTACTGCCTCAAAGCAGCAACATCTTGTTTTTATGCTAATAAACTGATTTTCAGCCGCAGAGAGTCCAAAAATAGATTTTCCTAAATAAAACCCTTTTTCTTGTTTTTAAACCAAATACAGTGTCTTAGGAAACCATTCTTACAAGTTTGATGACATGTGCATGAATACCTGATGCTTTCATCACTTTACTGCCTCAAAGCAGCAACATCTAGTTTTTATGTTTTTAAACTGATTTTCAGCCGCCAGAGACCACTACTGGATTTTATTAAACAAAACCTTTTTCCTAGGTTTTCAAAAAAAAAGTGTCTTAGGACACAATTCTTACAAGTTTGATGACATTTGCATGAATACTTCATGCTTTCATCACTTTACTGCCTCAAAGCAGCAACATCTAGTTTTTATGCTCTTAAACTGATTTCAGTTTAGAGAGTCCAAAATGATTTTTCTAAAGAAAAAACCCCCTTTTTCTTGTTTTTTAAACCAAATATAGTGTTTTAGGACACACTTCTTANAAGTTTGCTGACATTTACATGTATACCAGAAGCTTACATCACTTTACTGCCTCAGAGCAGCAACATCTAGTTTTTATTCTCTTAAACTGATTTTCAGCCCGCAGAGTCCAATAGTGGATTTTCCTAAAGAAAACCTTTTTTCTGCATTTTCAACAAAAGAAAGTGTCTTAGAACATAATTCTTACAAGTTTGATGACATTTGTATGACTACCATATACTTTCATCACTTCACTCCCTAAAAGCAGCAACATCTAGTGTTTTATGCTCTTAAACTGATTTCCAGCACGCAGAGAGTCCAAAAGTAGATTTTCCTAAAGAAAACCCTTTTTCTTGTTTTTAAACCAAATATAGTATTTTAGGACACAATTCTTACAAGTTTGATGACATTTGCATGAATAACTGATGCTTTCATCACTTTACTGCCTCAAAGCAGCAACATCTTGTTTTTATGCTCTTAAACTGATTTTCAGCCCGCAGAGAGACCACTACTGGATTTTACTAAACAAAACCTTTTTCCTGCGTTTTCAACAAAAGAAAGTTTCTTAAGACATAATTCTTACAAGTTTGATGACATTTGCATGAATACCTGATGCTTTCATCACTTTACTCGCTCAAAGCAGCAACATCTTGTTTTTATGCTAATAAACTGATTTTCAGCCCGCAGAGAGTCCAAAAGTAGATTTTCCTAAATAAAACCCTTTTTCTTGTTTTTAAACCAAATACAGTGTCTTAGGAAACCATTCTTACAAGTTTGATGACATTTGCATGAATACCTGATGCTTTCATCACTTTACTCCCTCAAAGCAGCAACATCTTGTTTTCATGCTAATAAACTGATTTTCAGCCCGCAGAGAGTCCAAAAGTAGATTTTCCTAAATAAAACCCTTTTTCTTGTTTTTAAACCAAATACAGTGTCTTAGGAAACCATTCTTACAAGTTTGATGACATTTGCATGAATACCTGATGCTTTCATCACTTTACTGCCTCAAAACAGCAACATCTTGTTTTTATACTCTTAAACTGAATTCCAGGCCGCAGAGAGTCCAAAAGTGGATTTTCCTAAAGAAAACCCCTTTTTTCTGGGTTTTCAACCAAAGAAAGTGTCTTAGGACACCATTCTTACAAGTTTGATGACATTTGCATGAATACCTGATGCTTTCATCACTTTAATGCGTCAAAGCAGCAACATCTATTTTTTATGATCTTAAACTAATTTCCAGCCCGCATAAAGACCAATAGTGGATTTTACTAAACAAAACCTTTTTTCTGGGTTTTCAACCAAGGAAAGTGTCTTAGGACACCATTCTTACAAGTTTGATTTGCATGAATACCTGATGCAATCATCACTTTACTGCGTCAAAGCAGCAACATCTTTTATGCTCTTAAACTAATTTCCAGCCCGCATAAAGACCAATAGTGGATTTTCCTGAAGAAAACCCTTTTTCTTGTTTTTCAACCAAAGAAAGTGTGTTAGGACACCATTCTTACAAGTTTGATGACATTTGCATGAATACCTGATGCTTTCATCACTTTACTGCCTCAAAGCAGCAACATCTGTTTTTATGCTCTTAAACTGATTTTCAGCCGCAGAGAGACCACTACTGGATTTTACTAAACAAAACCTTTTTCCTGCGTTTTCAACAAAAGAAAGTGTCTTAAGACATAATTCTTACAAGTTTGATGACATTTGCATGAATACCTGATGCTTTCATCACTTTACTCCCTCAAAGCAGCAACATCTTGTTTTTATGCTAATAAACTGATTTTCAGCCATAGAGAGTACAAAAGTAGATTTTCCTAAATAAAACCCTTTTTCTTGTTTTTAAACCAAATACAGTGTCTTAGGAAACCATTCTTACAAGTTTGATGACATTTGCATGAATACCTGATGCTTTCATCACTTTACTCACTCAAAGCAGCAACATCTTGTTTTTATGCTAATAAACTGATTTTCAGCCCGCAGAGTCCAAAAGTAGATTTTCCTAAATAAAACCCTTTTTCTTGTTTTTAAACCAAATACAGTGTCTTAGGAAACCATTCTTACAAGTTTGATGACATTTGCATGAATACCTGATGCTTTCATCACTTTACTGCCTCAAAACAGCAACATCTTGTATTTATACTCTTAAACTGAATTCCAGGCCGCAGAGAGTCCAAAAGTGGATTTTCCTAAAGAAAACCCCTTTTTTCTGGGTTTTCAACCAAAGAAAGTGTCTTAGGACACCATTCTTACAAGTTTGATGACATTTGCATGAATACCTGATGCTTTCATCACTTTAATGCGTCAAAGCAGCAACATCTATTTTTTATGATCTTAAACTAATTTCCAGCCCGCATAAAGACCAATAGTGGATTTTACTAAACAAAACCTTTTTTCTGGGTTTTTCAAGGGAAAGTGTCTTAGGACACCATTCTTACAAGTTTGATTTGCATGAATACCTGATGCAATCATCACTTTACTGCGTCAAAGCAGCAACATCTTTTATGCTCTTAAACTAATTTCCAGCCCGCATAAAGACCAATAGTGGATTTTTAAAGAAAAACCCTTTTTCTTGTTTTTCAACAAGAAAGTGTGTTAGGACACCATTCTTACAAGTTTGATGACATTTGCATGAATACCTGATGCTTTCATCACTTTACTGCCTCAAAGCAGCAACATCTTGTTTTTATGCTCTTAAACTGATTTTCAGCCAGAGAGACCACTACTGGATTTTACTAAACAAAACCTTTTTCCTGCGTTTTCAACAAAAGAAAGTGTCTTAAGACATAATTCTTACAAGTTTGATGACATTTGCATGAATACCTGATGCTTTCATCACTTTACTCCCTCAAAGCAGCAACATCTTGTTTTTATGCTAATAAACTGATTTTCAGCCCGTAGAGAGTACAAAAGTAGATTTTCCTAAATAAAACCCTTTTTCTTGTTTTTTAAACCAAATACAGTGTCTTAGGAAACCATTCTTACAAGTTTGATGACATTTGCATGAATACCTGATGCTTTCATCACTTTACTCACTCAAAGCAGCAACATCTTGTTTTTATGCTAATAAACTGATTTTCAGCCCGCAGAGTCCAAAAGTAGATTTTCCTAAATAAAACCCTTTTTCTTGTTTTTAAACCAAATACAGTGTCTTAGGAAACCATTCTTACAAGTTTGATGACATTTGCATGAATACCTGATGCTTTCATCACTTTACTTCCTCAAAGCAGCAACATCTAGTTTTTATTCTCTTAAACTGATTTTCAGCCGCAGAGAGTCCAATAGTGGATTTTCCTAAAAGAAACCTTTTTCTGCGTTTTTAAACCAAATATAGTGTTTTAGGACACAATTCTTACAAGTTTGATGATATTTGCATGAATAACTGATGCTTTCATCACTTTACTGCCTCAAAGCAGCAACATCTTGTTTTTATGCTAATAAACTGATTTTCAGCCGCAGAGAGTCCAAAATAGATTTTCCTAAATAAAACCCTTTTCTTGTTTTTAAACCAAATACAGTGTCTTAGGAAACCATTCTTACAAGTTTGATGACATTTGCATGAATACCTGATGCTTTCATCACTTTACTGCCTCAAACCAGCAACATCTAGTTTTTATGTTTTTAAACTGATTTTCAGCCCATAGAGAGACCACTACTGGATTTTATTAAACAAAACCTTTTCTAGGTTTTCAACAAAAGAAAGTGTCTTAGGACACAATTCTTACAAGTTTGATGACATTTGCATGAATACTTCATGCTTTCATCACTTTACTGCCTCAAAGCAGCAACATCTAGTTTTTATGCTCTTAAACTGATTTCAGTTTAGAGAGTCCAAAAGTAGATTTTCCTAAAAACCCTTTTCTTGTTTTTAAACCAAATATAGTGTTTTAGGACACAATTCTTACAAGTTTGATGACATTTGCATGAATACCTGATGCTTTCATCACTTTACTGCCTCAAAGCAGCAACATCTAGTTTTTATTCTCTTAAACTGATTTTCAGCCCGCAGAGTCCAATAGTGGATTTTCCTAAAAACCTTTTTCTGCATTTTCAACAAAAGAAAGTGTCTTAGAACATAATTCTTACAAGTTTGATGACATTTGCATGACTACCTGATACTTTCATCACTTCACTCCCTAAAAGCAGCAACATCTAGTTGTTATGCTCTTAAACTGATTTCCAGCACGCAGAGAGTCCAAAAGTAGATTTTCCTAAAAACCCTTTTTCTTGTTTTTAAACCAAATATAGTATTTTAGGACACAATTCTTACAAGTTTGATGACATTTGCATGAATAACTGATGCTTTCATCACTTTACTGCCTCAAAGCAGCAACATCTTGTTTTTATGCTCTTAAACTGATTTTCAGCCCGCAGAGAGACCACTACTGGATTTTACTAAACAAAACCTTTTTCCTGCGTTTTCAACAAAAGAAAGTTTCTTAAGACATAATTCTTACAAGTTTGATGACATTTGCATGAATACCTGATGCTTTCATCACTTTACTCCCTCAAAGCAGCAACATCTTGTTTTTATGCTAATAAACTGATTTTCAGCCCGCAGAGAGTCCAAAAGTAGATTTTCCTAAATAAAACTCTTTTTCTTGTTTTTAAACCAAATACAGTGTCTTAGGAAACCATTCTTACAAGTTTGATGACATTTGCATGAATACCTGATGCTTTCATCACTTTACTCCCTCAAAGCAGCAACATCTTGTTTTCATGCTAATAAACTGATTTTCAGCCCGCAGAGAGTCCAAAAGTAGATTTTCCTAAATAAAACCCTTTTTCTTGTTTTAAACCAAATACAGTGTCTTAGGAAACCATTCTTACAAGTTTGATGACATTTGCATGAATACCTGATGCTTTCATCACTTTACTTCCTCAAAGCAGCAACATCTAGTTTTTATTCTCTTAAACTGATTTTCAGCGCAGAGAGTCCAATAGTGAATTTTCCTAAAGAAAACCTTTTTCTGCGTTTTCAACAAAAAGTGTCTTAGGACATAATTCTTACAAGTTTGATGACATTTGCATGACTACCTGATACTTTCATCACTTCTCCCTAAAAGCAGCAACATCTAGTTTGCCTTAAACTGATTTTCAGCCCGCAGAGAGACCACTACTGGATTTTATTAAACAAAACCTTTTTTCTGCGTTTTCAACAAAGAAAGTGTCTTAAACATAATTCTTACAAGTTTGATGACATTTGCATGAATACCTGATGCTTTCATCACTTTACTGCCTCAAAACAACATCTTGTTTTTATACTCTTAAACTGAATTCCAGGCAGCGAGAGTCCAAAAGTGGATTTTCCTAAAAAACCTTTTTTCCTGGGTTTTCAACCAAAGAAAGTGTCTTAGGACACAATTCTTACAAGTTTGATGACATTTGCATGAATACCTGATGCTTTCATCACTTTACTGCGTCAAAGCAGCAACATCTTTTATGCTCTTAAACTAATTTCCACTCCGCATAAAGACCAATAGTGGATTTTCCTAAAAGAAAACTTTTTTCTTTTTTTTAAAAGAAAGTGTGTTAGGACACCATTCTTACAAGTTTGATGACATTTGCATGAATACCTGATGCTTTCATCACTTTACTGCCTCAAAGCAACAACATCTTGTTTTTTGCTCTTCAACTCATTTTCAGCCCACAGAGAGACAAATACTGGATTTTCCTAAAGAAAACTTTTTCCTGGGTTTTCAACCAAAGAAAGTGTCGTAGGACACCATGTTTACAAGTTTGATGACATTTGCATGAATACCTGATGCTTTCATCACTTTACAGCCTCAAAGCAGCAACATCTTGTTTTTATGTTCTTAAATGATTTCCAGGCCACAGAGAGTCCAAAAGTGGATTTTTCTAAAGAAAACCCATTTTCTTGTTTTTCAACCAAAGAAAGTGTCTTAGGACACAATTCTTACAAGTTTGATGACATTTGCATGAATACCTGATGCTTTCATCACTTTACTTCCTCAAAGCAGCAACATCTAGTTTTTATTCTCTTAAACTGATTTTCAGCCCGCAGAGTCCAAAAATAGATTTTCCTAAATAAAACCCTTTTTCTTGTTTTTAAACCAAATACAGTGTCTTAGGAAACCATTCTTACAAGTTTGATGACATTTGCATGAATACCTGATGTTTCATCACTTTACTGCCTCAAAGCAGCAACATCTAGTTTTTATGTTTTTAAACTGATTTTCAGCCCGCAGAGAGACCACTACTGGATTTTATTAAACAAAACCTTTTTCCTAGGTTTTCAACAAAAGAAAGTGTCTTAGGACACAATTCTTACAAGTTTGATGACATTTGCATGAATACTTCATGCTTTCATCTTACTGCCTCAAAGCAGCAACATCTAGTTTTTATGCTCTTAAACTGATTTCAGTTTAGAGAGTCCAAAAGTAGATTTTCCTAAAGAAAACCCTTTTCTTGTTTTAAACCAAATATAGTGTTTTAGGACACAATTCTTACAAGTTTGATGACATTTGCATGAATACCTGATGCTTTCATCACTTTACTGCCTCAAAGCAGCAACATCTAGTTTTTATGCTCTTAAACTGATTTTCAGCCGCAGAAGTCAATAGTGGATTTTCCTAAAGAAAACCTTTTTCTGCATTTTCAACAAAAGAAAGTGTCTTAGAACATAATTCTTACAAGTTTGATGACATTTGTATGACTACCTGATACTTTCATCACTTCACTCCCTAAAAGCAGCAACATCTAGTTTTTATGCTCTTAAACTGATTTCCAGCACGCTAGAGAGTCCAAAAGTAGATTTTCCTAAAAACCTTTTTCTTGTTTTTAAACCAAATATAGTATTTTAGGACACAATTCTTACAAGTTTGATGACATTTGCATGAATAACTGATGCTTTCATCACTTTACTGCCTCAAAGCAGCAACATCTTGTTTTATGCTCTTAAACTGATTTTCAGCCCGCAGAGACCACTACTGGATTTTACTAAACAAAACCTTTTTCCTGCGTTTTTAACAAAAGAAAGTTTCTTAAGACATAATTCTTACAAGTTTGATGACATTTGCATGAATACCTGATGCTTTCATCACTTTACTGCCTCAAAACAGCAACATCTTGTTTTTATACTCTTAAACTGAATTCAGGCATAGAGAGTCCAAAAGTGGATTTTCTAAAAGAAAACCCTTTTTTCTGGGTTTTCAACCAAAAGTGTTTTAGGACACCATTCTTACAAGTTTGATGACATTTGCATGAATACCTGATGCTTTCATCACTTTACTGCGTCAAAGCAGCAACATCTTTTATGCTCTTAAACTAATTTCCAGCCCGCATAAAGACCAATAGTGGATTTTCCTAAAGAACCCCCTTTTTCTTGTTTTTCAACCAAAGAAAGTGTGTTAGGGCACCATTCTTACTAGTTTGATGACATTTGCATGAATACCTGATGCTTTCATCTTTTACTGCCTCAAAGCAACAACATCTTGTTTTATGCTAATAAACTGATTTTCAGCCATAGAGAGTACAAAAGTAGATTTTTCTAAATAAAACCCTTTTTCTTGTTTTTAAACCAAATACAGTGTCTTAGGAAACCATTCTTACAAGTTTGATGACATTTGCATGAATACCTGATGCTTTCATCACTTTACTGCCTCAAAGCAGCAACATCTTGTTTTTTGCTCTTAAACTGATTTTGCCCACAGAGAGACAGTGGATTTTACTCAACAAAACCTTTTTCTGGGTTTTAAAGTGTCTTAGGACACAATTCTTACAAGTTTGATGACATTTTCATGAATACCTGATGCAATCATCACTTTACTGCCTCAAAGCAGCAACATCTAGTTGTTATGCTCTTAAACTGATTTTCAGCCCGCAGAGACCAATAGTGGATTTTACTAAAACAAACCTTTTTCTGGGTTTTCAACCAAAGAAAGTGTCTTAGGACACAATTATTACAAGTTTGATGACATTTGCATGAATACCTGATGCTTTCATCACTTTACTGCGTCAAAGCAGCAACATCTATTTTTTATGATCTTAAACTAATTTCCAGCCGCATAAAGACCAATAGTGGATTTTACTAAACAAAACCTTTTTTCTGGTTTCAACCAAGGAAAGTGTCTTAGGACACCATTCTTACAAGTTTGATTTGCATGAATACCTGATGCAATCATCACTTTACTGCGTCAAAGCAGCAACATCTAGTTTTATGCTCTTAAACTAATTTCCAGCCGCATAAAGACCAATAGTAGATTTTCCTAAAGAAAACCCTTTTCTTTGTTTTCAACCAAAGAAAGTGTGTTAGGACACCATTCTTACAAGTTTGATGACATTTGCATGAATACCTGATGCTTTCATCACTTTACTGCCTCAAAGCAACAACATCTTGTTTTTTGCTCTTCAACTCATTTTCAGCCCACAGAGAGACAAATACTGGATTTTCCTAAAGAAACTTTTTTCCTGGGTTTTCAACCAAAGAAAGTGTCAGGACCATGTTTACAAGTTTGATGACATTTGCATGAATACCTGATGCTTTCATCACTTTACTGCTTCAAAGCAGCAACATCGTGTTTTTATGTTCTTAAACTGATTTCCAGGCCACAGAGAGTCCAAAAGTGGATTTTCCTAAAGAAAACCCATTTTCTTGTTTTTCAACCAAAAGTGTCTTAGGACACCATTCTTACAAGTTTGATGACATTTGCATGAATACCTGATGCTTTCATCACTTTACTGCCTCAAAACAGCAACATCTTGTTTTATACTCTTAAACTGAATTCCAGCCGCAGAGAGTCAAAAGTTGGATTTTCCTAAAAGAAAACCCTTTTTCTGGGTTTTCAACCAAAGAAAGTGTCTTAGGACAAAATTCTTACAAGTTTGATGACATTTGCATGAATACCTGATGCTTTCATCACTTTACTGCCTCAAAGCAGCAACATCTTGTTTTTATGTTCTTAAATGATTTCTAGCCCACAGAGTCAAAAGTGGATTTTCCTAAAAAAACCCTTTTTCTTGTTTTTCAACAAAAGAAATTGTCTTGAAACACCATTCTTACAAGTTTGATGACATTTGCATGAATACCTGATGCTTTCATCACTTTACTGCGTCAAAGCGGCAACATCTAGTTTTCATGCTCCTAAACTGATTTTCAGCCCACAGAGAGACCAAGTGGATTTTACTAAAGAAAACCTTTTTCTGGATTTTCAACCTTACAAGTTTGATGACATTTGCATGAATACCTGATGCTTTCATCACTTTACTGCCTCAAAGCAGCAACATCTTGTTTTTTTGCTCTTAAACTGATTTTCTGCCCACAGAGAGACCAATAGTGGATTTTACTCAACAAAACCTTTTTTCTGGGTTTTCAACCAAAGAAAGTGTCTTAGGACACAATTCTTACAATTTTGATGACATTTTCATGAATACCTGATGCAATCATCACTTTACTGCCTCAAAGCAGCAACATCTAGTTGTTATGCTCTTAAACTGATTTTCAGCCCGCATAGAGACCAATAGTGGATTTTACTAAACAAAACCTTTTTCTGGGTTTTCAACCAAGGAAAGTGTCTTAGGACACAATTATTACAAGTTTGATGACATTTGCATGAATACCTGATGCTTTCATCACTTTACTGCGTCAAAGCAGCAACATCTATTTTTTATGATCTTAAACTAATTTCCAGCCCGCATAAAGACCAATAGTGGATTTTACTAAACAAAACCTTTTTTCTGGGTTTTCAAACAAGGAAAGTGTCTTAGGACACCATTCTTACAAGTTTATTTGCATGAATACCTGATGCAATCATCACTTTACTGCGTCAAAGCAGCAACATCTTTATGCTCTTAAACTAATTTCCAGCCCGGATAAAGACCAATAGTGGATTTTCCTAAAAACCCTTTTTCTTGTTTTTCAACCAAAGAAAGTGTGTTAGGACACCATTCTTACAAGTTTGATGACATTTGCATGAATACCTGATGCTTTCATCACTTTACTGCCTCAAAGCAACAACATCTTGTTTTTTTGCTCTTCAACTCATTTTCAGCCCACAGAGAGACAAATACTGGATTTTCCTAAAGAAAACTTTTTTCCTGGGTTTTCAACCAAAGAAAGTGTCGTAGGACACCATGTTTACAAGTTTGATGACATTTGCATGAATACCTGATGCTTTCATCACTTTACAGCCTCAAAGCAGCAACATCTTGTTTTTATGTTCTTAAATGATTTCCAGGCCACAGAGAGTCCAAAAGTGGATTTTCCTAAAGAAAACCCATTTTCTTGTTTTTCAACCAAAGAAAGTGTCTTAGGACACAATTCTTACAAGTTTGATGACATTTGCATGAATACCTGATGCTTTCATCACTTTACTGCCTCAAAACAGCAACATCTTGTTTTTATACTCTTAAACTGAATTCCAGCCCGCAGAGAGTCCAAAAGTTGATTTTCCTAAAGAAAACCCCTTTTTCTGGGTTTTCAACCAAAGAAAGTGTCTTAGGACAAAATTCTTACAAGTTTGATGACATTTGCATGAATACCTGATGCTTTCATCACTTTACTGCCTCAAAGCAGCAAAATCTTGTTTTTATGTTCTTAAATGATTTCTAGCCCACAGAGTCCAAAAGTGGATTTTTCCTAAAGAAACCCTTTTTCTTGTTTTTCAACCAAAGAAATTGTCTTAGAACACCATTATTACAAGTTTGATGACATTTGCATGAATACCTGATGTTTTCATCACTTTACTGCGTCAAAGCAGAAACATCTAGTTTTCATGCTCCTAAACTGATTTTCAGCCCACAGAGAGACCAATAGTGGATTTTACTAAAGAAAACCTTTTTTCTGGATTTTCAACCAAAGAAAGCGTTTTAGGACACAATTCTTACAAGTTTGATGACATTTTCATGAATACCTGATGCAATCATCACTTTACTGCCTCAAAGCAGCAACATCTAGTTTTTATGCTCTTAAACTGATTTTCAGCCCGCATAGAGACCAATAGTGGATTTTACTAAACAAAACTTTTTTCTGGGTTTTCAACCAAGGAAAGTGTCTTAGGACACAATTCTTACAAGTTTGATGACATTTGCATGAATACCTAATGCTTTCATCACTTTACTGCGTCAAAGCAGCAACATCTAGTTTTCATGCTCTTAACCCTTGTGTTGCCTTTACTCAGAAAGCATACACCCTGCGCCCTGGGGTCAAACTGGAGCCTTGCACACACAACCTCACCACCCCACACACACCCCCACACAACCACACACACATACACACACACACACACACACACACACACACAGGTTTTAGTCCGGCGGAGGACAACGGCAGAGGCGATAGTGGGGACCTCAAGCATCGGCACATCGGGCAGTATGCCAGCTCGCAGCCATTGCAGATGTACTTGTTGCACCCGTTGCACACGGTGTTTGTTTAGAGTCCTTCTTCGAGGGGCAGATCTGACACCTCTTACTGGCCTACCCGCGGCACCTCGGCGGTGTCCCTGGAGGCTCCTCGAGCGAGGCGAGCTCCACCCGCCGCTGCGGCGCGCTGCTGCGGCGGCTGCTGCGGCGGCTGCTGCGGCGGCTGCTGGTGCGGCCGCTGCTGGTCGGCGGCTGGTGCGGCGGCTGGCGTCGCGGCGGGCGGCTGTCTGGCGGCTGGTGTGGTGGCTGGTGGCGTGGCGTCGGTGCGGCGGCGGCGGCTCTGCGACGGCGGCGGCGGCGGCTGCTGGTGCGGTTGCTGCTGGTGCGGCCGCTGCTGGTGCGGCGGCTGGTGTGGCGGCTGGTGCGGCGGCGGCTGGTGCGGCGGCGGCGGCGAAGGCCAGGCCTCGCCGCGCCTACGGACGCCTCCGTGTGCGGCAGACGCCGTCTCTCCATGAAGGGCGCGAGCACCTTTCCCAGCAGCTCGAGAAACTCCTCTTGTTGCGTTTGCGGGCATCCAGTCGGGCGGACCTCTCGCCTCGCCTTATCACAAAGGCGTCGTGAGGCAGACACGTCGAGGATGTTGTGGAAGACGACCAGGGAACGGGCGGTCATCCTTCGGCAGCTACGTCCCCACGACCTTGTCGAGGTTATCCACGCCGCACTTGTTGCGGTTTTTAGTCAGGACACGAGTCACGTCGAAGCACGACCCTCTCGCCCAGATTCTTTTCGGTCGTCCGCCGCTTGGCTTCCGGTGTATCTTCCACGGGTAGCTGGAGCTGGCGTCAGGCCACCCACGACTTGATTCCGTATTTCGCGGGCTTGCTGGGCATGTACTGCCGGAAAGGACAACGGCCTAGCGGACGAGAGAGAGAGAGAGAGAGGTGAGTGTGTGTGTGTGTGTGTTTGTGAGTGTGTGTGTGTGTGTGTTTGAGTGTGTGTGTGTGTTTGAGCCCATAGTGGACGATAAATAGTGGGTGATAATGTTATTATCACCACCACCACCACCACCAACAACAACAACAACAACACTCTCACACACACAAACACACACACACACAAAACAACAGTACCTCTGAAGGGAACCAGTTGCTCGTCCACCGTCACTTCAGGGCCCGGATCGTAGAGGAGTGGCAGACGCGCCACCCAGACCTCCCTCACGGCCGGCAGTTTGTCGGTCGCGC
>JAYMGU010000049.1:563634-604072 GCA_036178185.1 Liparis tanakae
AAACCCAGAAAAAAAGGTTTTGTTCAGGAAAATCTACTTTTTGACTCTCAGCGAGCTGAAAATCAGTTTAAGAGCATAAGAACAAGATGTTGCTGCATTGAGGCAGTAAAGTGATGAAATCATGAGGTATTCATGCAAATATCATCAAACTTGTAAGAATTGTGTCCTAAGACACTTTCTTTGGTTGAAAACCCAGGAAGAAAGGTTTTGTTCAGGAAAATCTACTTTTTGACTCCCAGCGAGCTGAAAATCAGTTTAAGAGCATAAAAACAAGATGTTGCTGTTTTGAGGCAGTAAAGTGATGAAATCATCAGGTGTTCATGCAAATATCATCAAACTTGTAAGAATTGTGTCCTAAGACACATTCTTTGGTTGAAAACCCAGAAAAAAGATTTTGTTTAGTAAAATCCACTTTTGGACTTTCTGCGGGCTGGAAATCAGTTTAAGAGCATAAAAAATAGATGTTGCTGCTTTGAGGCAGTAAAGTGATGAAATCATCAGGTGTTAATGCAAATATCATCAAACTTGTAAGAATTGTGTCCTAAGACACATTCTTTGGTTGAAAACCCAGAAAAAAGATTTTGTTTAGTAAAATCCACTTTTGGACTTTCTGCGGGCTGGAAATCAGTTTATGAGCATAAAAATAGATGTTGCTGCTTTGAGGCAGTAAAAGTGATAAGCATCAGATATTCATGCAAATGTCATCTAACTTGTAATTGTGTCCTAAGACACTTTCTTTGGTTGAAAACCCAGAAAAAAATGTTTTGTTTAGTAAAATCCACTTTTGGACTTTCTGCGGGCTGGAAATCAGTTTAAGAGCATAACAACAAGATGTTGCTGCATTGAGGCAGTAAAGTGATGAAAGCATCAGGTGTTCATGCAAATATCATCAAACTTGTAAGAATTGTGTCCTAAGACACTTTCTGTGGTTGAAAACCCAGAAAAAAGGTTTTGTTTAGTAAAATCCACTTTTGGACTTTCTGCGGGCTGGAAATCAGTTTAAGAGCATAAAAAATAGATGTTGCTGCTTTGAGGCAGTAAAGTGATGAAATCATCAGGTATTCATGCAAATGTCATTAAACTTGTAAACATTGTGTCCTAAGACACTTTCTTTGGTTGAAAACCCAGAAAAAAAGGTTTTGTTTAGTAAAATCCACTTTTGGACTTTCTGCGGGCTGGAAATCAGTTTAAGAGCATACAAAATAGATGTTGCTGCTTTGAGGCAGTAAAGTGATGAAAGCATCAGGTGTTCATGCAAATATCATCAAATTTGTAAGAATTGTGTCCTAAGACACTTTCTTTGGTTGAAAACCCAGAAAAAAGGGTTTGTTCAGGAAAATCTAGTTTTTGACTCCCAGCGAGCTGAAAATCAGTTTAAGAGCATAAAAACAAGATGTTGCTGCATTGAGGCAGTAAAGTGATGAAATCATCAGGTGTTCATGCAAATATCATCAAACTTGTAAGAATTGTGTCCTAAGACACTTTCTTTGGTTGAAAACCCAGAAAAAAGGTTTTGTTCAGGAAAATCTAGTTTTTGACTCCCAGCGAGCTGAAAATCAGTTTAAGAGCATAAAAACAAGATGTTGCTCCATTGAGGCAGTAAAGTGATGAAAGCATCAGGTGTTCATGCAAATATCATCAAACTTGTAAGAATTGTGTCCTAAGACACATTCTTTGGTTGAAAACCCAGAAAAAAGATTTTGTTTAGTAAAATCCACTTTTGGACTTTCTGCGGGCTGGAAATCAGTTTAAGAGCATAACAACAAGATGTTGCTGCTTTGAGGCAGTAAAGTGATGAAATCATGAGGTATTCATGCAAATGTCATTAAACTTGTAAACATTGTGTCCTAAGACACTTTCTTTGGTTGAAAACCCAGGAAAAAAGGTTTTGTTCAGGAAAATCTACTTTTTGACTCCCAGCGAGCTGAAAATCAGTTTAAGAGCATAAAAACAAGATGTTGCTGCATTGAGGCAGTAAAGTGATGAAATCATCAGGTGTTCATGCAAATATCATCAAACTTGTAAGAATTGTGTCCTAAGACACTTTCTTTGGTTGAAAACCCAGAAAAAAGGTTTTGTTCAGGAAAATCTAGTTTTTGACTCCCAGCGAGCTGAAAATCAGTTTAAGAGCATAAAAACAAGATGTTGCTGCTTTGAGGCAGTAAAGTGATGAAAGCATCAGGTGTTCATGCAAATATCATCAAACTTGTAGAATTGTGTCCTAAGACACTTTCTTTGGTTGAAACCCAGAAAAAAGGTTTTGTTCAGGAAAATCTACTTTTTGACTCCCAGCGAGCTGAAAATCAGTTTAAGAGCATAAAAACAAGATGTTGCTGCTTTGAGGCAGTAAAGTGATGAAATCATCAGATGTTCATGCAAATATCATCAAACTTGTAAGAATTGTGTCCTAAGACACATTCTTTGGTTGAAAACCCAGAAAAAAGATTTTGTTTAGTAAAATCCACTTTTGGACTTTCTGCGGGCTGGAAATCAGTTTAAGAGCATAAAAAATAGATGTTGCTGCTTTGAGGCAGTAAAGTGATGAAAGCATCAGATATTCATGCAAATGTCATCTAACTTGTAAGAATTGTGTCCTAAGACACTTTCTTTGGTTGAAAACCCAGAAAAAAATGTTTTGTTTAGTAAAATCCACTTTTGGACTTTCTGCGGGCTGGAAATCAGTTTAAGAGCATAACAACAAGATGTTGCTGCATTGAGGCAGTAAAGTGATGAAAGCATCAGGTGTTCATGCAAATATCATCAAACTTGTAAGAATTGTGTCCTAAGACACTTTCTGTGGTTGAAAACCCAGAAAAAAGGTTTTGTTTAGTAAAATCCACTTTTGGACTTTCTGCGGGCTGGAAATCAGTTTAAGAGCATAAAAAATAGATGTTGCTGCTTTGAGGCAGTAAAGTGATGAAATCATCAGGTATTCATGCAAATGTCATTAAACTTGTAAACATTGTGTCCTAAGACACTTTCTTTGGTTGAAAACCCAGAAAAAAGGTTTTGTTCAGGAAAATCTAGTTTTTGACTCCCAGCGAGCTGAAAATCAGTTTAAGAGCATAAAAACAAGATGTTGCTGCATTGAGGCAGTAAAGTGATGAAATCATCAGGTGTTCATGCAAATATCATCAAACTTGTAAGAATTGTGTTCTAAGACACTTTCTTTGGTTGAAAACCCAGAAAAAAGGTTTTGTTTAGAAAAATCCACTTTTGGACTTTCTGCGGGCTGGAAATCAGTTTAAGAGCATAAAAAATAGATGTTGCTGCTTTGAGGCAGTAAAGTGATGAAATCATCAGGTATTCATGCAAATGTCATTAAACTTGTAAACATTGTGTCCTAAGACACTTTCTTTGGTTGAAAACCCAGAAAAAAGGTTTTGTTTAGTAAAATCCACTTTTGGACTTTCTGCGGGCTGGAAATCAGTTTAAGAGCATAAAAACAAGATGTTGCTGCTTTGAGGCAATAAAGTGATGAAATCATCAGGTGTTCATGCAAATATCATCAAACTTGTAAGAATTGTGTCCTAAGACACATTCTTTGGTTGAAAACCCAGAAAAAAGATTTTGTTTAAGAGCATAAAAAATAGATGTTGATGCTTTGAGGCAGTAAAGTGATGAAATCATCAGGTATTCATGCAAATGTCATTAAACTTGTAAGAATTGTGTCCTAAGACACTTTCTTTGGTTGAAAACCCAGAAAAAAGGTTTTGTTCAGGAAAATCTAGTTTTTGACTCCCAGCGAGCTGAAAATCAGTTTAAGAGCATAAGAACAAGATGTTGCTGCATTGAGGCAGTAAAGTGATGAAAGCATCAGGTGTTCATGCAAATATCATCAAACTTGTAAGAATTGTGTCCTAAGACACTTTCTGTGGTTGAAAACCCAGAAAAAAGGTTTTGTTTAGTAAAATCCACTTTTGGACTTTCTGCGGGCTGGAAATCAGTTTAAGAGCATAAAACAAGATGTTGCTGATTTGAGGCAGTAAAGTGATGAAATCATCAGGTGTTCATGCAAATATCATCAAACTTGTAAGAATTGTGTCCTAAGAAACTTTCTTTGGTTGAAAACCCAGAAAAAAGGTTTTGTTTAGAAAAATCTAGTTTAAGAGCATAAGAACAAGATGTTGCTGCATTGAGGCAGTAAAGTGATGAAAGCATCAGGTGTTCATGCAAATATCATCAAACTTGTAAGAATTGTGTCCTAAGACACTTTCTTTGGTTGAAAACCCAGAAAAAAGGTTTTGTTTAGTGAAATCCACTTTTGGACTTTCTGCGGGCTGGAAATCAGTTTAAGAGCATAACAAATAGATGTTGCTGCTTTGAGGAAGTAAAGTGATGAAAGCATCAGATATTCATGCAAATGTCATCTAACTTGTAAGAATTGTGTCCTAAGACACTTTCTTTGGTTGAAAACCCAGAAAAAAAGGTTTTGTTTAGTAAAATCCACTTTTGGACTTTCTGCGGGCTGGAAATCAGTTTAAGAGCATTAAAACAAGATGTTGCTGCATTGAGGCAGTAAAGTGATGAAAGCATCAGGTGTTCATGCAAATATCATCAAACTTGTAAGAATTGTGTCCTAAGACACTTTCTGTGGTTGAAAATCCAGAAAAAAGGTTTTGTTTAGTAAAATCCACTTTTGGACTTTCTGGAAATCAGTTTAAGAGCATAAAAACAAGATGTTGCTGCTTTGAGGCAGTAAAGTGATGAAAGCATCAGGTGTTCATGCAAATATCATCAAACTTGTAAGAATTGTGTCCTAAGACACTTTCTTTGGTTGAAAACCCAGAAAAAAGGTTTTGGTCAGGAAAATCTAGTTTTTGACTCCCAGCGAGCTGAAAATCAGTTTAAGAGCATAAAACAAGATGTTGCTGCTTTGAGGCAGTAAAGTGATGAAATCATCAGGTGTTCATGCAAATATCATCAAACTTGTAAGAATTGTGTCCTAAGAAACTTTCTTTGGTTGAAAACCCAGAAAAAAGGTTTTGTTTAGAAAAATCCACTTTTGGACTTTCTGCAGGCTGGAAATCAGTTTAAGAGCATAAAAACAAGATGTTGCTGCTTTGAGGCAGTAAAGTGATGAAATCATCAGGTGTTCATGCAAATATCATCAAACTTGTAAACATTGTGTCCTAAGACACTTTCTTTGGATGAAAACCCAGGAAAAAAGGTTTTGTTCAGGAAAATCTACTTTTTGACTCCCAGCGAGCTGAAAATCAGTTTAAGAGCATAAAAACAAGATGTTGCTGCATTGAGGCAGTAAAGTGATGAAAGCATCAGGTGTTCATGCAAATATCATCAAACTTGTAAGAATTGTGTCCTAAGAAACTTTCTTTGGTTGAAAACCCAGAAAAAAGGTTTTGTTTAGAAAAATCCACTTTTGGACTTTCTGCGGGATGGAAATCAGTTTAAGAGCATAAACAATAGATGTTGCTGCTTTGAGGCAGTAAAGTGATGAAATCATCAGGTATTCATGCAAATGTCATTAAACTTGTAAACATTGTGTCCTAAGACACTTTCTTTGGTTGAAAACCCAGAAAAAAGGTTTTGTTTAGTAAAATCCACTTTTGGACTTTCTGCGGGCTGGAAATCAGTTTAAGAGCATAAAAATAGATGTTGCTGCTTTGAGGCAGTAAAGTGATGAAAGCATCAGGTGTTCATGCAAATATCATCAAACTTGTAAAATTGTGTCCTAAGACACATTCTTTGGTTGAAAACCCAGAAAAAAGGTTTTGTTCAGGAAAATCTAGTTTTTGACTTTCTGCGGGCTGGAAATCAGTTTAAGAGCATAAAAAATAGATGTTGCTGCTTTGAGGCAGTAAAGTGATGAAAGCATCAGGTGTTCATGCAAATATCATCAAACTTGTAAGAATTGTGTCCTAAGACACTTTCTTTGGTTGAAAACACAGAAAAAAGGTTTTGTTCAGGAAAATCTAGTTTTTGACTCCCAGCGAGCTGAAAATCAGTTTAAGAGCATAAAAACAAGATGTTGCTGCTTTGAGGCAGTAAAGTGATGAAAGCATCAGGTGTTCATGCAAATATCATCAAACTTGTAAGAATTGTGTCCTAAGACACTTTCTTTGGTTGAAAACCCAGAAAAAAAGGTTTTGTTCAGGAAAATCTAGTTTTGAAAGCATCTAGTAATGAAATCTAGTAATGAAAGCATCGAGCTGAAAATCAGTTTAAGAGCATAAAAACAAGATGTTGCTGCATTGAGGCAGTAAAGTGATGAAAGCATCAGGTGTTCATGCAAATATCATCAAACTTGTAAGAATTGTGTCCTAAGACACATTCTTTGGTTGAAAACCCAGAAAAAAAAGTTTTGTTTAGTGAAATCCACTTTTGGACTTTCTGCGGGCTGGAAATCAGTTTAAGAGCATAAAAAATAGATGTTGCTGCTTTGAGGCAGTAAAGTGATGAAAGCATCAGGTTTTGTTCAGGAAAATCTAGTTTTTGACTCCCAGAAAACCCAGAAAAAAAAAAAGTTTTGTTTAGTGAAATCCACTTTTGGACTTTCTGCGAGCTGAAAATCAGTTTAAGAGCATAAAAACAAGATGTTGCTGCATTGAGGCAGTAAAGTGATGAAAGCATCAGGTGTTCATGCAAATATCATCAAACTTGTAAGAATTGTGTCCTAAGAAACTTTCTTTGGTTGAAAAACCAGAAAAAAGGTTTTGTTTAGTGAAATCCACTTTTGGACTTTCTGCGGGCTGGAAATCAGTTTAAGAGCATAACAAATAGATGTTGCTGCTTTGAGGCAGTAAAGTGATGAAAGCATCAGATATTCATGCAAATGCCATCTAACTTGTAAGAATTGTGTCCTAAGACACTTTCTGTGGTTGAAAACCCAGAAAAAAGGTTTTGTTTAGTAAAATCCACTTTTGGACTTTCTTCAGTTTAAGAGCATAAAAAATAGATGTTGCTGCTTTGAGGCAGTAAAGTGATGAAAGCATCAGGTGTTCATGCAAATATCATCAAACTTGTAAGAATTGTGTCCTAAGACACTTTCTTTGGTTGAAAACCCAGAAAAAAGGTTTTGTTCAGGAAAATCTAGTTTTTGACTCCCAGCGAGCTGAAAATCAGTTTAAGAGCATAAAAATAGATGTTGCTGCTTTGAGGCAGTAAAGTGATGAAAGCATCAGGTGTTCATGCAAATATCATCAAACTTGTAAATTGTGTCCTAAGACACTTTCTTTGGTTGAAAACCCAGAAAAAAGGTTTTGTTCAGGAAAATCTAGTTTTTGACTCCCAGCGAGCTGAAAATCAGTTCGAGAGCATAAAAACAAGATGTTGCTGCATTGAGGCAGTAAAGTGATGAAAGCATCAGGTGTTCATGCAAATATCATCAAACTTGTAAGAATTGTGTCCTAAGACATTTTCTTTGGTTGAAAACCCAGAAAAAAGGTTTTGTTAAGGAAAATCTACTTTTTGACTCCCAGCGAGCTGAAAATCAGTTTAAGAGCATAAAAACAAGATGTTGCTGCTTTGAGGCAATAAAGTGATGAATCATCAGGTATTCATGCACATGTCATTAAACTTGTAAACATTGTGTCCTAAGAAACTTTCTTTGGTTGAAAACCCAGAAAAAAGGTTTTGTTTAGTGAAATCCACTTTTGGACTTTCTGCGGGCTGGAAATCAGTTTAAGAGCATAACAAATAGATGTTGCTGCTTTGAGGCAGTAAAGTGATGAAAGCATCAGATATTCATGCAAATGCCATCTAACTTGTAAGAATTGTGTCCTAAGACACTTTCTTTGGTTGAAAACCCAGAAAAAAAGGTTTTGTTTAGTAAAATCCACTTTTGGACTTTCTGCGGGCTGGAAATCAGTTTAAGAGCATAAAAAATAGATGTTGCTGCTTTGAGGCAGTAAAGTGATGACAGCATCAGGTGTTCATGCAAATATCATCAAACTTGTAAGAATTGTGTCCTAAGACACTTTCTTTGGTTGAAAACCCAGAAAAAAGGTTTTGTTCAGGAAAATCTAGTTTTTGACTCCCAGCGAGCTGAAAATCAGTTTAAGAGCATAAAAACAAGATGTTGCTGCTTTGAGGCAGTAAAGTGATGAAAGCATCAGGTGTTCATGCAAATATCATCAAACTTGTAAGAATTGTGTCCTAAGACACTTTCTTTGGTTGAAAACCCAGAAAAAAGGTTTTGTTCAGGAAAATCTAGTTTTTGACTCCCAGCGAGCTGAAAATCAGTTTAAGAGCATAAAAACAAGATGTTGCTGCATTGAGGCAGTAAAGTGATGAAAGCATCAGGTGTTCATGCAAATATCATCAAACTTGTAAGAATTGTGTCCTAAGACACTTTCTTTGGTTGAAAACCCAGAAAAAAGGTTTTGTTAAGGAAAATCTACTTTTTGACTCCCAGCGAGCTGAAAATCAGTTTAAGAGCATAAAAACAAGATGTTGCTGCTTTGAGGCAGTAAAGTGATGAAATCATCAGGTATTCATGCAAATGTCATTAAACTTGTAAACATTGTGTCCTAAGACACTTTCTTTGGTTGAAAACCCAGGAAAAAAGGTTTTGTTCAGGAAAATCTAGTTTTGACTCCCAGCGAGCTGAAAATCAGTTTAAGATCATAAAAACAAGATGTTGCTGCTTTGCGGCAGTAAAGTGATGAAATCATCAGGTATTCATGCAAATGTCATTAAACTTGTAAACATTATGTCCTAAGACACTTTCTTTGGTTGAAAACCCAGGAAAAAAGGTTTTGTTCAGGAAAATCTACTTTTTGACTCCCAGCGAGCTGAAAATCAGTTTAAGAGCATAAAAACAAGATGTTGCTGCATTGAGGCAGTAAAGTGATGAAAGCATCAGGTGTTTATGCAAATATCATCAAACTTGTAAGAATTGTGTCCTAAGACACTTTCTGTGGTTGAAAACCCAGAAAAAAGGTTTTGTTTAGTAAAATCCACTTTTGGACTTTCTGCGGGCTGGAAATCAGTTTAAGAGCATAAAAACAAGATGTTGCTGCTTTGAAGCAGTAAAGTGATGAAATCATCAGGTATTCATGCAAATGTCATTAAACTTGTAAACATTGTGTCCTAAGACACTTTCTTTGGTTGAAAACCCAGGAAAAAAGGTTTTGTTAAGGAAAATCTACTTTTTGACTCCCAGCGAGCTGAAAATCAGTTTAAGAGCATAAAAACAAGATGTTGCTGCTTTGAGGCAGTAAAGTGATGAAATCATCAGGTATTCATGCAAATGTCATTAAACTTGTAAACATTGTGTCCTAAGACACTTTCTTTGGTTGAAAACCCAGGAAAAAAGGTTTTGTTCAGGAAAATCTACTTTTTGACTCCCAGCGAGCTGAAAATCAGTTTAAGAGCATAAAAACAAGATGTTGCTGCATTGAGGCAGTAAAGTTATGAAAGCATCAGGTGTTTATGCAAATATCATCAAACTTGTAAGAATTGTGTCCTAAGACACTTTCTGTGGTTGAAAACCCAGAAAAAAGGTTTTGTTTAGTAAAATCCACTTTTGGACTTTCTGCGGGCTGGAAATCAGTTTAAGAGCATAAAAACAAGATGTTGCTGCTTTGAAGCAGTAAAGTGATGAAATCATCAGGTATTCATGCAAATGTCATTAAACTTGTAAACATTGTGTCCTAAGACACTTTCTTTGGTTGAAAACCCAGAAAAAAGGTTTTGTTAGAAAATCTACTTTTGACTCCCCACTGAAAATCAGTTTAAGAGCATAAAAACAAGATGTTGCTGCTTTGAGGCAGTAAAGTGATGAAATCATCAGGTATTCATGCAAATGTCATTAAACTTGTAAACATTGTGTCCTAAGACACTTTCTTTGGTTGAAAACCCAGGAAAAAAGGTTTTGTTCAGGAAAATCTACTTTTTGACCAGCGAGCTGAAAAATCAGTTTAAGATCATAAAAACAAGATGTTGCTGCTTTGCGGCAGTAAAGTGATGAAATCATCAGGTATTCATGCAAATGTCATTAAACTTGTAAACATTGTGTCCTAAGACACTTTCTTTGGTTGAAAACCCAGGAAAAAAGGTTTTGTTCAGGAAAATCTACTTTTTGACTCCCAGCGAGCTGAAAATCAGTTTAAGAGCATAAAAACAAGATGTTGCTGCATTGAGGCAGTAAAGTTATGAAAGCATCAGGTGTTTATGCAAATATCATCAAACTTGTAAGAATTGTGTCCTAAGACACTTTCTGTGGTTGAAAACCCAGAAAAAAGGTTTTGTTTACTAAAATCCACTTTTGGACTTTCTGCGGGCTGGAAATCAGTTTAAGAGCATAAAAACAAGATGTTGCTGCTTTGAAGCAGTAAAGTGATGAAATCATCAGGTATTCATGCAAATGTCATTAAACTTGTAAACATTGTGTCCTAAGACACTTTCTTTGGTTGAAAACCCAGAAAAAAGGTTTTGTTAAGGAAAATCTACTTTTTGACTCCCAGCGAGCTGAAAATCAGTTTAAGAGCATAAAAACAAGATGTTGCTGCTTTGAGGCAGTAAAGTGATGAAATCATCAGGTATTCATGCAAATGTCATTAAACTTGTAAACATTGTGTCCTAAGACACTTTCTTTGGTTGAAAACCCAGGAAAAAAGGTTTTGTTCAGGAAAATCTAGTTTTTGACTCCCAGCGAGCTGAAAATCAGTTTAAGATCATAAAAACAAGATGTTGCTGCTTTGCGGCAGTAAAGTGATGAAATCATCAGGTATTCATGCAAATGTCATTAAACTTGTAAACATTGTGTCCTAAGACACTTTCTTTGGTTGAAAACCCAGGAAAAAAGGTTTTGTTCAGGAAAATCTACTTTTTGACTCCCAGCGAGCTGAAAATCAGTTTAAGAGCATAAAAACAAGATGTTGCTGCATTGAGGCAGTAAAGTGATGAAAGCATCAGGTGTTCATGCAAATATCATCAAACTTGTAAGAATTGTGTCCTAAGACACTTTCTGTAGTTGAAAACCCAGAAAAAAGGTTTTGTTTAGTAAAATCCACTTTTGGACTTTCTGCGGGCTGGAAATCAGTTTAAGAGCATAAAAACAAGATGTTGCTGCTTTGAGGCAGTAAAGTGATGAAATCATCAGGTATTCATGCAAATGTCATTAAACTTGTAAACATTGTGTCCTAAGACACTTTCTTTGGTTGAAAACCCAGGAAAAAAGGTTTTGTTCAGGAAAATCTACTTTTTGACTCCCAGCGAGCTGAAAATCAGTTTAAGAGCATAAAAACAAGATGTTGCTGCATTGAGGCAGTAAAGTGATGAAAGCATCAGGTGTTCATGCAAATATCATCAAACTTGTAAGAATTGTGTCCTAAGACACTTTCTGTGGTTGAAAACCCAGAAAAAAAGGTTTTGTTTAGTAAAATCCACTTTTGGACTTTCTGCGGGCTGGAAATCAGTTTAAGAGCATAAAAACAAGATGTTGCTGCTTTGAGGCAGTAAAGTGATGAAAGCATCAGGTGTTCATGCAAATATCATCAAACTTGTAAGAATTGTGTCCTAAGACATTTTCTTTGGTTGAAAACCCAGAAAAAAGGTTTTGTTTAGTAAAATCCACTTTTGGACTTTCAGTTTAAGAGCATAAAAAATAGATGTTGCTGCTTTGAGGCAGTAAAGTGATGAAAGCATCAGGTGTTCATGCAAATATCATCAAACTTGTAAGAATTGTGTCCTAAGACACTTTCTTTGGTTGAAAACCCAGAAAAAAAGGTTTTGTTCAGGAAAATCTAGTTTTTGACTCCCAGCGAGCTGAAAATCAGTTTAAGAGCATAAAAACAAGATGTTGCTGCATTGAGGCAGTAAAGTGATGAAAGCATCAGGTGTTCATGCAAATATCATCAAACTTGTAAGAATTGTGTCCTAAGACACTTTCTGTGGTTGAAAACCAAGAAAAAAGGTTTTGTTTAGTAAAATCCACTTTTGGACTTTCTGCGGGCTGGAAATCAGTTTAAGAGCATAACAAATAGATGTTGCTGCTTTGAGGCAGTAAAGTGATGAAAGCATCAGATATTCATGCAAATGCCATCTAACTTGTAAGAATTGTGTCCTAAGACACTTTCTTTGGTTGAAAACCCAGAAAAAAAGGTTTTGTTTAGTAAAATCCACTTTTGGACTTTCTGCGGGCTGGAAATCAGTTTAAGAGCATAAAAAATAGATGTTGCTGCTTTGAGGCAGTAAAGTGATGACAGCATCAGGTGTTCATGCAAATATCATCAAACTTGTAAGAATTGTGTCCTAAGACACTTTCTTTGGTTGAAAACCCAGAAAAAAGGTTTTGTTCAGGAAAATCTAGTTTTTGACTCCCAGCGAGCTGAAAATCAGTTTAAGAGCATAAAAACAAGATGTTGCTGCTTTGAGGCAGTAAAGTGATGAAATCATCAGGTATTCATGAAAATGTCATTAAACTTGTAAGAATTGTGTCCTAAGACACTTTCTGTGGTTGAAAACCCAGAAAAAAGGTTTTGTTTAGTAAAATCCACTTTTGGACTTTCTGCGGGCTGGAAATCAGTTTAAGAGCATAAAAACAAGATGTTGCTGCTTTGAGGCAGTAAAGTGATGAAAGCATCAGGTGTTCATGCAAATATCATCAAACTTGTAAGAATTGTGTCCTAAGACACTTTCTTTGGTTGAAAACCCAGAAAAAAGGTTTTGTTCAGGAAAATCTAGTTTTTGACTCCCAGCGAGCTGAAAATCAGTTTAAGAGCATAAAAAATAGATGTTGCTGCTTTGAGGCAGTAAAGTGATGAAAGCATCAGGTGTTCATGCAAATATCATCAAACTTGTAAGAATTGTGTCCTAAGACACTTTCTTTGGTTGAAAACCCAGAAAAAAGGTTTTGTTCAGGAAAATCTAGTTTTTGACTCCCAGCGAGCTGAAAATCAGTTTGAGAGCATAAAAACAAGATGTTGCTGCATTGAGGCAGTAAAGTGATGAAAGCATCAGGTGTTCATGCAAATATCATCAAACTTGTAAGAATTGTGTCCTAAGACACTTTCTTTGGTTGAAAACCCAGAAAAAAGGTTTTGTTCAGGAAAATCTACTTTTTGACTCCCAGCGAGCTGAAAATCAGTTTAAGAGCATAAAAACAAGATGTTGCTGCATTGAGGCAGTAAAGTGATGAAAGCATCAGGTGTTCATGCAAATATCATCAAACTTGTAAACATTGTGTCCTAAGACACTTTCTGTGGTTGAAAACCCAGAAAAAAGGTTTTGTTTAATAAAATCCACTTTTGGACTTTCTGCGGGCTGGAAATCAGTTTAAGAGCATAAAAAATAGATGTTGCTGCTTTGAGGCAGTAAAGTGATGAAAGCATCAGGTGTTCATGCAAATATCATCAAACTTGTAAGAATTGTGTCCTAAGACACTTTCTTTGGTTGAAAACCCAGAAAAAAGGTTTTGTTTAGTAAAATCCACGTTTGGTCTCTGAGGGCTGAAAATCAGTTTAAGAGCATAAAAAACAGATGTTGCTGCTTTGAGGCAGTAAAGTGATGAAAGCATCAGGTATTCATGCAAATGTCATCAAACGTGTAAGAATTGTGTCTTAAGACACTTTCCTTGGTTGAAAACCCAGAAAAAAAGGTTTTGTTTAGGAACATCCACTTTTTGACTCTCATCGGGCTGAAAATCAGTTTAAGAGCATACAAAATAGATGTTGCTGCTTTGAGGCAGTAAAGTGATGAAAGCATCAGGTATTCATGCAAATGTCATCGAACTTTTAAGAATTGTGTCCTAAGACACTTTCTTTGGTTGAAAACCCAGAAAAAAGGTTTTGTTTAGTAAAATCCACGTTTGGTCTCTGAGGGCTGAAAATCAGTTTAAGAGCATAAAAAACAGATGTTGCTCATTTGAGGCAGTAAAGTGATGAAAGCATCAGGTGTTCATGCAAATGTCATCAAACTTGTAAGAATTGTGTCCTAAGACACTTTCTTTGGTAGAAAACCCAGAAAAAAGGTTTTGTTTAGTAAAATCCACTTTTGGACTTTCTGCGGGCTGGAAATCAGTTTAAGAGCATAAAAAATAGATGTTGCTGCTTTGAGGCAGTAAAGTGATGAAAGCATCAGGTGTTCATGCAAATATCATCAAACTTGTAAGAATTGTGTCCTAAGACACTTTCTTTGGTTGAAAACCCAGAAAAAAGGTTTTGTTCAGGAAAATCTAGTTTTTGACTCCCAGCGAGCTGAAAATCAGTTTAAGAGCATAAAAACAAGATGTTGCTGCATTGAGGCAGTAAAGTGATGAAAGCATCAGGTGTTCATGCAAATATCATCAAACTTGTAAGAATTGTGTCCTAAGAAACTTTCTTTGGTTGAAAACCCAGAAAAAAGGTTTTGTTTAGTAAATCCACTTTTGGACTTGCGGGCTGGAAATCAGTTTAAGAGCATAAAAAAGATGTTGCTGCTTTGAGGCAGTAAAGTGATGAAAGCATCAGGTGTTCATGCAAATATCATCAAACTTGTAAGTAAATTGTGTCCTAAGACACTTTCTGTTTTAAAAAAGAAAAAAAGGTTTTGTTTAGTAAAATCCACTTTTGGACTTTCTGCGGGCTGGAAATCAGTTTAAGATAAAAACAAGATGTTGCTGCTTTGAGGCAGTAAAGTGATGAAAGCATCAGGTGTTCATGCAAATATCATCAAACTTGTAAGAATTGTGTCCTAAGACACTTTCTTTGGTTGAAAAACCCAAAAAAAGGTTTTGTTCAGTAAAATCCACTTTTTGACTCCTGCGAGCTGAAAATCAGTTTAAGAGCATAAAAATAGATGTTGCTGCTTTGAGGCAGTAAAGTGATGAAAGCATCAGGTATTCATGCAAATATCATTAACTTGTAAGAATTGTGTCCTAACACTTTCTTTGGTTGAAAACCAGAAAAAAGGGTTTTGTTCAGGAAAATCTAGTTTTGACTCCCAGCTGCTGAAAATCAGTTTAAGAGCATAAAAACAAGATGTTGCTGCATTGAGGCAGTAAAGTGATGAAAGCATCAGGTGTTCATGCAAATATCATCAAACTTGTAGGAATTGTGTCCTAAGACACTTTCTTTGGTTGAAAACCCAGAAAAAGGTTTTGTTCAGGAAAATCTAGTTTTGACTCCCCGGAGCTGAAAATCAGTTTAAGAGCATAAAAACAAGATGTTGCTGCATTGAGGCAGTAAAGTGATGAAAGCATCAGGTGTTCATGCAAATATCATCAAACTTGTAAGAATTGTGTCCTAAGACACTTTCTTTGGTTAAAAACAGAAAAAAAGGTTTTGTTTAGTAAAATCCACTTTTGGACTTTCTGCGGGCTGGAAATCAGTTTAAGAGCATAAAAACAAGATGTTGCTGCTTTGAGGCAGTAAAGTGATGAAAGCATCAGGTGTTCATGCAAATATCATCAAACTTGTAAGAATTGTGTCCTAAGACACTTTCTTTGGTTGAAAACCCAGAAAAAAGGTTTTGTTCAGGAAAATCTACTTTTTGACTCCCAGCGAGCTGAAAATCAGGCTGAAATCAGTTTAAGAGCATAAAAACAAGATGTTGCTGCATTGAGGCAGTAAAGTGATGAAAGCATCAGGTGTTCATGCAAATATCATCAAACTTGTAGAATTGTGTCCTAAGACACTTTCTCCTTGTTGAAAACCCAAAAAAAAGGTTTTGTTTAGTAAAATCCACTTTTGGACTTTCCAGTTTAAGAGCATAAAATTGCTGCTTTGAGGCAGTAAAGTGATGAAAGCATCAGGTGTTCATGCAAATATCATCTGTGTCCTAAGACATGAAAAAAAAAAGGTTTTGTTTTTTGGACTTTGCGGGCTGAAAATCAGTTTAAGAGCATAAAAATAGATGTTGCTGCTTTGAGGCAGTAAAGTGATGAAAGCATCAGGTATTCATGCAAATGTCATCAAACTTAAGAATTGTGTCCTAAGACACTTTCTTTGGGTTGAAAACCAGAAAAAAGGTTTTGTTTAGTAAAATCCACTTTTGACTCTCAGCGAGCTGAAAATCAGTTTAAGAGCATAAAATAGATGTTGCTGCATTGAGGCAGTAAAGTGATGAAAGCATCAGGTGTTCATGCAAATATCATCAAACTTGTAAGAATTGTGTCCTAAGACACTTTCTTTGGTTGAAAACCCAGAGAAAAAAGGTTTTGTTTAGAAAAATCCACTTTTGGACTTTCTGCGGGCTGAGCGAAATCAGTTTAAGAGCATAAAAATAGATGTTGCTGCTTTGAGGCAGTAAAGTGATGAAAGCATCAGGTGTTCATGCAAATATCATCAAACTTGTAACAATTGTGTCCTAAGACTCTTTCTTTGGTTCAAAACCCAGAAAAAAGGTTTTGTTTAATAAAATCCACTTTGGACTTTCTGCGGGCTGGAAATAAGTTTAAGAGCATAAAAACAAGATGTTGCTGCTTTGAGGCAGTAAAGTGATGAAAGCATCAGGTGTTCATGCAAATATCATCAAACTTGTAAGAATTGTGTCCTAAGACACTTTCTTTGGTTGAAAACCCAGAAAAAAGGTTTTGTTTAGGAACATCCACTTTTTGACTCTCATCGGGCTGGAAATCAGTTTAAGAGCATACAAAATAGATGTTGCTGCTTTGAGGCAGTAAAGTGATGAAAGCATCAGGTATTCATGCAAATGTCATCAAACTTGTAAGAATTGTGTCCTAAGACACTTTCTTTGGTTGAAACCCAGAAAAAAGGTTTTGTTTAGTAAAATCCACGTTTGGTCTATGAGGGCTGAAAATCAGTTTAAGAGCATAAAAATAGATGTTGCTGCTTTGAGGCAGTAAAGTGATGAAAGCATCAGGTGTTCATGCAAATATCATCAAACTTGTAAGAATTGTGTCCTAAGACACTTTCTTTGGTTGAAAACCCAGAAAAAAGGTTTTGTTTAGGAAAATCCACTTTTGGACTTAGCGAGCTGAAAATCAGTTTAAGAGCATAAAAACAAGATGTTGCTGCTTTGAGGCAGTAAAGTGATGAAAGCATCAGGTGTTCATGCAAATATCATCAAACTTGTAAGAATTGTGTCCTAAGACACTTTCTTTGGTTGAAAACCCAGAAAAAAGGTTTTGTTTAGAAAATCCACTTTTGGACTTTCTAGCGAGCTGGAAATCAGTTTAAGAGCATAAAAAATAGATGTTGCTGCTTTGAGGCAGTAAAGTGATGAAAGCATCAGGTGTTCATGCAAATATCATCAAACTTGTAAGAATTGTGTCCTAAGACACTTTCTTTGGTTGAAAACCCAGAAAAAAGGTTTTGTTTAGTAAAATCCACTTTTGGACTTTCTGCGGCCTGATAATCAGTTAAACAGCATAGAAAATAGATGTTGCTGCTTTGAGGCAGTAAAGTGATGAAAGCATCAGGTGTTCATGCAAATATCATCAAACTTGTAAGAATTGTGTCCTAAGACACTTTCTTTGGTTGAAAACCCAGAAAAAAGGTTTTGTTCAGGAAAATCTAGTTTTTGACTCCCAGCGAGCTGAAAATCAGTTTAAGAGCATAAAAACAAGATGTTGCTGCATTGAGGCAGTAAAGTGATGAAAGCATCAGGTGTTCATGCAAATATCATCAAACTTGTAAGAATTGTGTCCTAAGACACTTTCTGTGGTTGAAAACCCAGAAAAAAGGTTTTGTTTAGTAAAATCCACTTTTGGACTTTCTGGAAATCAGTTTAAGAGCATAAAAACAAGATGTTGCTGCTTTGAGGCAGTAAAGTGATGAAAGCATCAGGTGTTCATGCAAATATCATCAAACTTGTAAGAATTGTGTCCTAAGACACTTTCTTTGGTTGAAAACCCAGAAAAAAGGTTTTGTTCAGGAAAATCTAGTTTTTGACTCCCAGCGAGCTGAAAATCAGTTTAAGAGCATAAAAACAAGATGTTGCTGCATTGAGGCAGTAAAGTGATGAAAGCATCAGGTGTTCATGCAAATATCATCAAACTTGTAAGAATTGTGTCCTAAGACACTTTCTTTGGTTGAAAACCCAGAAAAAAGGTTTCTGTTTAGTAAAATCCACTTTTGGACTTTCTGCGGGCTGGAAATCAGTTTAAGAGCATAAAAAATAGATGTTGCTGCTTTGAGGCAGTAAAGTGATGAAAGCATCAGGTGTTCATGCAAATGTCATTAAACTTGTAAACATTGTGTCCTAAGACACTTTCTTTGGTTGAAAACCCAGAAAAAAGGTTTTGTTCAGGAAAATCTACTTTGGACTTTCATGGCTGGAAATCAGTTTAAGAGCATAAAAATAGATGTTGCTGCTTTGAGGCAGTAAAGTGATGAAAGCATCAGGTGTTCATGCAAATATCATCAAACTTGTAAGAATTGTGTCCTAAGACACTTTCTTTGGTTGAAAACCCAGAAAAAAGGTTTTGTTCAGGAAAATCTAGTTTTTGACTCCGCGAGCTGAAAATCAGTTTAAGAGCATAAAACAAGATGTTGCTGCATTGAGGCAGTAAAGTGATGAAAGCATCAGGTGTTCATGCAAATATCATCAAACTTGTAAGAATTGTGTCCTAAGACACTTTCTGTAGATGAAAACCCAGAAAAAAGGTTTTGTTTAGTAAAATCCACTTTTGGACTTTCTGCGGGCTGGAAATCAGTTTAAGAGCATAAAACAAGATGTTGCTGCTTTGAGGCAGTAAAGTGATGAAAGCATCAGGTGTTCATGCAAATATCATCAAACTTGTAAAAATTGTGTCCTAAGACACTTTCTTTGGTTGAAAACCCAGAAAAAAGGTTTTGTTCAGGAAAATCTACTTTTTGACTCCCAGCGAGCTGAAAATCAGTTTAAGAGCATAAAAACAAGATGTTGCTGCATTGAGGCAGTAAAGTGATGAAATCATCAGGTGTTCATGCAAATATCATCAAACTTGTAAGAATTGTGTCCTAAGACATTATTTGGTTGAAAACCCAGAAAAAAAGGTTTTATTTAGTGAAATCCACTTTTGGACTTTCTGCGGGCTGGAAATCAGTTTAAGAGCATAAGAACAAGATGTTGCTGCATTGAGGCAGTAAAGTGATGAAAGCATCAGGTGTTCATGCAAATTTCATCTAACTTGTAAGAATTGTGTCCTAAGACACATTCTTTTGTTGAAAACCCAGAAAAAAAGGTTTTGTTTAGTGAAATCCACTTTTGGACTTTCTGCGGGCTGGAAATCAGTTTAAGAGCATAAAAAATAGATGTTGCTGCTTTGAGGCAGTAAAGTGATGAAAGCATCAGATATTCATGCAAATTTCATCTAACTTGTAAGAATTGTGTCCTAAGACACTTTCTTTGGTTGAAAACCCAGAAAAAAAGGTTTTGTTTAGTAAAATCCACTTTTGGACTTCTGCGGGCTGGAAATCAGTTTAAGAGCATAAAAAATAGATGTTGCTGCTTTGAGGCAGTAAAGTGATGAAAGCATCAGGTGTTCATGCAAATGTCATTAAACTTTTAAGAATTGTGTCCTAAGACACTTTCTTTGGTTGAAAACCCAGAAAAAAGGTTTTGTTCAGGAAAATCTAGTTTTTGACTCCCAGCGAGCTGAAAATCAGTTTAAGAGCATAAAAACAAGATGTTGCTGCATTGAGGCAGTAAAGTGATGAAAGCATCAGGTGTTCATGCAAATATCATCAAACTTGTAAGAATTGTGTCCTAAGACACTTTCTTCGGTTGAAAACCCAGAAAAAAGGTTTTGTTTAGTAAAATCCACTTTTGGACTTTCTGCGGGCTGGAAATCAGTTTAAGAGCATAAAAACAAGATGTTGCTGCATTGAGGCAGTAAAGTGATGAAAGCATCAGGTGTTCATGCAAATATCATCAAACTTGTAAGAATTGTGTCCTAAGACATTTTCTTTGGTTGAAAACCCAGAAAAAAAGGTTTTGTTTAGTAAAATCCACTTTTGGACTTTCTGCGGGCTGGAAATCAGTTTAAGAGCATAAAAAATAGATGTTGCTGCTTTGAGGCAGTAAAGTGATGAAAGCATCAGGTGTTCATGCAAATATCATCAAACTTGTAAACATTGTGTCCTAAGACACTTTCTTTGGTTGAAAACCAGAAAAAAAGGTTTTGTTTAGTAAAATCCACTTTTGGACTTTCTGCGGGCTGGAAATCAGTTTAAGAGCATAAAAATAGATGTTGCTGCTTTGAGGCAGTAAAGTGATGAAAGCATCAGGTGTTCATGCAAATACCATCAAACTTAGTATTGTGTCCTAAAGACTTTCTTTGTTGAAAAACCCAGAAAAAAGGTTTTGTTCAGGAAAATCCACTAGTTTTGACTCCCAGCGAGCTGAAAATCAGTTTAAGAGCATAAAAACAAGATGTTGCTGCATTGAGGCAGTAAAGTGATGAAAGCATCAGGTGTTCATGCAAATATCATCAAACTTGTAAGAATTGTGTCCTAAGACACTTTCTTTGGTTGAAAACCAGAAAAAAGGTTTTGTTTAGTAAAATCCACTTTTGGACTTTCTGCGGGCTGGAAATCAGTTTAAGAGCATAAAAAATAGATGTTGCTGCATTGAGGCAGTAAAGTGATGAAAGCATCAGGTGTTCATGCAAATATCATCAAACTTGTAAGAATTGTGTCCTAAGACACTTTCTTTGGTTGAAAACCAGAAAAAAGGTTTTGTTTAGTAAAATCCACTTTTGGACTTTCTGCGGGCTGGAAATCAGTTTAAGAGCATAAAAAATAGATGTTGCTGCTTTGAGGCAGTAAAGTGATGAAAGCATCAGGTGTTCATGCAAATATCATCAAACTTGTAAGAATTGTGTCCTAAGACACTTTCTTTGGTTGAAAACCCAGAAAAAAGGTTTTGTTTAGTAAAATCCACTTTTGGACTTTCTGCGGGCTGGAAATCAGTTTAAGAGCATAAAAATAGATGTTGCTGCTTTGAGGCAGTAAAGTGATGAAAGCATCAGGTGTTCATGCAAATATCATCAAACTTGTAAGAATTGTGTCCTAAGACACTTTCTTTGGTTGAAAACCCAGAAAAAAGGTTTTGTTCAGGAAAATCTAGTTTTTGACTCCCAGCGAGCTGAAAATCAGTTTAAGAGCATAAAAAATAGATGTTGCTGCTTTGAGGCAGTAAAGTGATGAAAGCATCAGGTGTTCATGCAAATATCATCAAACTTGTAAGAATTGTGTCCTAAGACACTTTCTTTGGTTGAAAACCCAGAAAAAAGGTTTTGTTTAGTAAAATCCACTTTTGGACTTTCTGCGGGCTGGAAATCAGTTTAAGAGCATAAAAAATAGATGTTGCTGCTTTGAGGCAGTAAAGTGATGAAAGCATCAGGTATTCATGCAAATGTCATTAAACTTGTAAACATTGTGTCCTAAGACACTTTCTTTGGTTGAAAACCCAGAAAAAAAGGTTTTGTTTAGTAAAATCCACTTTTGGACTTTCTGCGGGCTGGAAATCAGTTTAAGAGCATAAAAAATAGATGTTGCTGCTTTGAGGCAGTAAAGTGATGAAAGCATCAGGTGTTCATGCAAATATCATCAAACTTGTAAGAATTGTGTCCTAAGACACTTTCTTTGGTTGAAAACCAGAAAAAGGTTTTGTTCAGGAAAATCTAGTTTTTGACTCCCAGCGGCTGAAAATCAGTTTAAGAGCATAAAAACAAGATGTTGCTGCATTGAGGCAGTAAAAGTGATGAAAGCATCAGGTGTTCATGCAAATATCATCAAACTTGTAAGTAAATTGTCCTAAGACACTTTCTGTGTTGAAAAAACCCAGAAAAAAAGGTTTTGTTTAGTAAAATCCACTTTTGGTCTTTCTGCGGGCTGGAAATCAGTTTAAGAGCATAAAACAAGATGTTGCTGCATTGAGGCAGTAAAGTGATGAAAGCATCAGGTGTTCATGCAAATATCATCAAACTTGTAAGAATTGTGTCCTAAGACACTTTCTTTGTTGAAAACCCCAGAAAAAAGGTTTTGTTCAGGAAAATCTAGTTTTTGACTTTCTGCAGGCTGGAAATCAGTTTAAGAGCATAAAAAATAGATGTTGCTGCTTTGAGGCAGTAAAGTGATGAAAGCATCAGGTGTTCATGCAAATATCATCAAACTTGTAAACATTGTGTCCTAAGACACTTTCTGTGGTTGAAAACCCAGAGAAAAAAGGTTTTGTTTAGTAAAATCCACTTTTGGACTTTCTGGAAATAAGTTTAAGAGCATAAAAACAAGATGTTGCTGCTTTGAGGCAGTAAAGTGATGAAAGCATCAGGTGTTCATGCAAATATCATCAAACTTGTAAGAATTGTGTCCTAAGACACTTTCTTTGGTTGAAAACCCAGAAAAAAAGGTTTTGTTCAGGAAAATCTAGTTTTGACTCAGCGAGCTGAAAATCAGTTTAAGAGCATAAAACAAGATGTTGCTGCATTGAGGCAGTAAAGTGATGAAAGCATCAGGTGTTCATGCAAATATCATCAAACTTGTAAACATTGTGTCCTAAGACACTTTCTTTGGTTGAAAACCCAGAAAAAAGGTTTTGTTTAGTAAAATCCACTTTTGGACTTTCTGCGGGCTGGAAATCAGTTTAAGAGCATAAAAAATAGATGTTGCTGCTTTGAGGCAGTAAAGTGATGAAAGCATCAGGTATTCATGCAAATATCATCAAACTTGTAAACATTGTGTCCTAAGACACTTTCTTTGGTTGAAAACCCAGAAAAAAGGTTTTGTTTAGTAAAATCCACTTTTGGACTTTCTGCGGGCTGGAAATCAGTTTAAGAGCATAAAAAAGATGTTGCTGCTTTGAGGCAGTAAAGTGATGAAAGCATCAGGTGTTCATGCAAATATCATCAAACTTGTAAGTATTGTGTCCTAAGACACTTTCTTTGGTTGAAAACCCAGAAAAAAGGTTTTGTTCAGGAAAATCTAGTTTTGACTCCTTTCGCGAGCCGGAAATCAGTTTAAGAGCATAAAAAATAGATGTTGCTGCTTTGAGGCAGTAAAGTGATGAAAGCATCAGGTGTTCATGCAAATATCATCAAACTTGTAAGAATTGTGTCCTAAGACACTTTCTGGTTGAAAACCCAGAAAAAGGTTTTGTTTAGTAAAATCCACTTTTGGACTTTCTGCGGGCTGGAAATCAGTTTAAGAGCATAAAACAAGATGTTGCTGCTTTGAGGCAGTAAAGTGATGAAATCATCAGGTTCATGCAAATGTCATCAAACTTGTAAAATTGTGTCCTAAGACACTTTCTTTGGTTGAAAACCCAGAAAAAAGGTTTTGTTTAGTAAAATCACTTTTGGACTCCCAGCGAGCTGAAAATCAGTTTAAGAGCATAAAAAATAGATGTTGCTGCTTTGAGGCAGTAAAGTGATGAAAGCATCAGGTGTTCATGCAAATATCATCAAACTTGTAAACATTGTGTCCTAAGACACTTTCTGTGGTTGAAAACCCAGAAAAAAGGTTTTGTTTAATAAAATCCACTTTTGGACTTTCTGCGGGCTGGAAATCAGTTTAAGAGCATAAAAATAGATGTTGCTGCTTTGAGGCAGTCAAGTGATGAAAGCATCAGGTGTTCATGCAAATATCATCAAACTTGTAAAATTTGTCCTAAGACACTTTCTTTGGTTGAAAACCAGAAAAAAAGGTTTTGTTCAGGAAAATCTAGTTTTGACTCCCAGAGCTGAAAATCAGTTTAAGAGCATAAAACAAGATGTTGCTGCATTGAGGCAGTAAAGTGATGAAAGCATCAGGTGTTCATGCAAATATCATCAAACTTGTAAGAATTGTGTCCTAAGACACTTTCTTTGGTTGAAAACCCAGAAAAAAGGTTTTGTTTAGTAAAATCCACTTTTGGACTTTCTGCGGCTGAAATCAGTTTAAGAGCATAAAAATAGATGTTGCTGCTTTGAGGCAGTAAAGTGATGTAAGCATCAGATATTTATGCAAATGTCATCAAACTTGTAAGAATTGTGTCCTAAGACACTTTCTTTGGTTGAAAACCCAGAAAAAAAGGTTTTGTTTAGTAAAATCCACTTTTGGACTTTCTGCGGGCTGGAAATCAGTTTAAGAGCATAAAAAATAGATGTTGCTGCTTTGAGGCAGTAAAGTGATGAAAGCATCAGGTGTTCATGCAAATATCATCAAACTTGTAAGAATTGTGTCCTAAGACACTTTCTTTGGTTGAAAACCCAGAAAAAAGGTTTTGTTCAGGAAAATCTAGTTTTTGACTCCCAGCGAGCTGAAAATCAGTTTAAGAGCATAAAAAACAGATGTTGCTGCTTTGAGGCAGTAAAGTGATGAAAGCATCAGGTATTCATGCAAATATCATCAAACTTGTAAAAATTGTGTCCTAAGACACTTTCGTTGGTTGAAAACCAGAAAAAAGGTTTTGTTTAGTAAAATTCACTTTTGGACTTTCTGCGGGCTGGAAATCAGTTTAAGAGCATAAAAACAAGATGTTGCTGCTTTGAGGCAGTAAAGTGATGAAAGCATCAGGTGTTCATGCAAATATCATCAAACTTGTAAAATTGTGTCCTAAGACACTTTCTGTTTTGAAAACCAGAAAAAGGTTTTGTTCAGGAAAATCTAGTTTTTGACTTTCTGCGGGCTGGAAATCAGTTTAAGAGCATAAAAAATAGATGTTGCTGCTTTGAGGCAGTAAAGTGATGAAAGCATCAGGTGTTCATGCAAATATCATCAAACTTGTAAACATTGTGTCCTAAGACACTTTCTTTGGTTGAAAACCCAGAAAAAAGGTTTTGTTTAGTAAAATCCACTTTTGGACTTTCTGCGGGCTGGAAATCAGTTTAAGAGCATAAAAATAGATGTTGCTGCTTTGAGGCAGTAAAGTGATGAAAGCATCAGGTGTTCATGCAAATATCATCAAACTTGTAATAATTGTGTCCTAAGACACTTTCTTTGGTTGAAAACCAGAAAAAAGTTTTGTTCAGGAAAATCTTTTTGACTCCCCAGCGGCTGAAAATCAGTTTAAGAGCATAAAACAAGATGTTGCTGCATTGAGGCAGTAAAGTGATGAAAGCATCAGGTGTTCATGCAAATATCATCAAACTTGTAAGAATTGTGTCCTAAGACACTTTCTGTGGTTGAAAACCAGAAAAAAAGGTTTTGTTTAGTAAAATCCACTTTTGGACTTTCTGCGGGCTGGAAATCAGTTTAAGAGCATAAAAATAGATGTTGCTGCTTTGAGGCAGTAAAGTGATGAAAGCATCAGGTGTTCATGCAAATATCATCAAACTTGTAAGAATTGTGTCCTAAGACACTTTCTTTGGTTGAAAACCCAGAAAAAAGGTTTTGTTCAGGAAAATCTAGTTTTTGACTCCTGCTGAAAATCAGTTTAAGAGCATAAAAATAGATGTTGCTGCATTGAGGCAGTAAAGTGATGAAAGCATCAGGTGTTCATGCAAATATCATCAAACTTGTAAGAATTGTGTCCTAAGACACTTTCTGTGGTTGAAAACCCAGAAAAAAAGGTTTTGTTTAGTAAAATCCACTTTTGGACTTTCTGCGGGCTGGAAATCAGTTTAAGAGCATAAAAAATAGATGTTGCTGCTTTGAGGCAGTAAAGTGATGAAATCATCAGGTGTTCATGCAAATGTCATTAAACTTGTAAACATTGTGTCCTAAGACACTTTCTTTGGTTGAAAACCCAGAAAAAAGGTTTTGTTCAGGAAAATCTAGTTTTTGACTCCCAGCGAGCTGAAAATCAGTTTAAGAGCATAAAAACAAGATGTTGCTGCATTGAGGCAGTAAAGTGATGAAAGCATCAGGTGTTCATGCAAATATCATCAAACTTGTAAAAATTGTGTCCTAAGACATTTTCTTTGGTTGAAAACCCAGAAAAAAGGTTTTGTTTAGTAAAATCCACTTTTGGACTTTCTGCGGGCTGGAAATCAGTTTAAGAGCATAAAAAATAGATGTTGCTGCTTTGAGGCAGTAAAGTGATGAAATCATCAGGTGTTCATGCAAATGTCATTAAACTTGTAAACATTGTGTCCTAAGACACTTTCTTTGGTTGAAAACCCAGAAAAAAGGTTTTGTTCAGGAAAATCTAGTTTTTGACTCCCAGCGAGCTGAAAATCAGTTTAAGAGCATAAAAACAAGATGTTGCTGCATTGAGGCAGTAAAGTGATGAAAGCATCAGGTGTTCATGCAAATATCATCAAACTTGTAAGAATTGTGTCCTAAGACATTTTCTTTGCTTGAAAACCCAGAAAAAATGTTTTGTTTAGTAAAATCCACTTTTGGACTTTCTGCGGGCTGGAAATCTGTTTAAGAGCATAAAAAATAGATGTTGCTGCTTTGAGGCAGTAAAGTGATGAAAGCATCAGGTGTTCATGCAAATATCATCAAACTTGTAAAATTGTGTCCTAAGACACTTTCTTTGGTTGAAGACCCAGAAGAAAGGTTTTGTTCAGGAAAATCTACTTTTTGACTCCCAGCGAGCTGAAAATCAGTTTAAGAGCATAAAAACAAGATGTTGCTGCATTGAGGCAGTAAAGTGATGAAAGCATCAGGTGTTCATGCAAATATCATCAAACTTGTAAGAATTGTGTCCTAAAAAGGTTTTGTTCAGGAAAATCTAGTTTTTGACTCCCAGCGAGCTGAAAATCAGTTTAAGAGCATAAGAACAAGATGTTGCTGCATTGAGGCAGTAAAGTGATGAAAGCATCAGGTGTTCATGCAAATATCATCAAACTTGTAAGAATTGTGTCCTAAGACACTTTCTGTGTTGAAAACCAGAAAAAAAGGGTTTTGTTTAGTAAAATCCACTTTTGGACTTTCTGCGGGCTGGAAATCAGTTTAAGAGCATAAAAAATAGATGTTGCTGCTTTGAGGCAGTAAAGTGATGAAAGCATCAGGTATTCATGCAAATGTCATTAAACTTGTAAACATTGTGACCTAAGACACTTTCTTTGGTTGAAAACCCAGAAAAAAGGTTTTGTTCAGGAAAATCTACTTTTTGACTCCCAGCGAGCTGAAAATCAGTTTAAGAGCATAAAAACAAGATGTTGCTGCTTTGAGGCAGTAAAGTGATGAAAGCATCAGGTATTCATGCAAATATCATCAAACTTGTAAGAATTGTGTCCTAAGACACTTTCTTTGTTGAAAACCCAGAAAAAAAGGTTTTTGTTCAGGAAAATCTACTTTTGGACTCTCTGCGGGCTGGAAATCAGTTTAAGAGCATAAAAACAAGATGTTGCTGCTTTGAGGCAGTAAAGTGATGAAAGCATCAGGTATTCATGCAAATGTCATCAAACTTGTAAGAATTGTGTCCTAAGACACTTTCTTTAGTTGAAAAACCCAGAAAAAAGGTTTTGTTTAGGAAAATCCACGTTTTGGACTCTCTCGCGGGCTGAAAAATCAGTTTAAGAGCATAAAAACAAGATGTGCTGCTTTGAGTAGGCAGTAAAGTGATGAAAGCATCAGGTGTTCATGCAAATATCATCAAACTTGTAAATTGTGTCCTAAGACACTTTCTTTGGTTGAAAACCAGAAAAAAGGTTTTGTTTAGAAATTCCACTTTTTGACTCTGGGGCTGGAAATCAGTTTAAGAGCATAAAAACAAGATGTTGCTGCTTTGAGGCAGTAAAGTGATGAAAGCATCAGGTGTTCATGCAAATGTCATCAAACTTGTAAGAATTGTGTCCTAAGACACTTTCTTTGGTTGAAAACCCAGAAAAAAAAGGGTTTTGTTTAGGAAAATCTACATTTGGACTTTCTGGGGGCTGAAAATCAGTTTAAGAGCATAAAAACAAGATGTTGCTGCATTGAGGCAGTAAAGTGATGAAAGCATCAGGTATTCATGCAAATGTCATCAAACTTGTAAGAATTTTGTCCTAAGACACTTTCTGTGGAAAAACCCAGAAAAAAAGGTTTTGTTTAGTAAAATCCACGTTTGGTCTCTGAGGGCTGAAAATCAGTTTAAGAGCATACAAAATAGATGTTGCTGCTTTGAGGCAGTAAAGTGATGAAAGCATCAGGTGTTCATGCAAATATCATCAAACTTGTTAGAATTGTGTCCTAAGACACTTTCTTTGGTTGAAAACCAAAAAAAGGTTTTGTTTAGGAAAATCCACGTTTTTACTCTGCGGGATAGAAATCAGTTTAAGAGCAAAAAAAGATGTTGCTGCTTTATGGCAGTGAAGTGTTGTAAGGATCAGGTATTCATGCAAATATCATCAAACTTGTAAGAATTGTGTCCTAAGACACTTTCTTTGGTTGAAAAACCAGAAAAAAGTTTTTGTTTAGTAAAATCCACTTTTGGTCTCTCTGCGGGCTGGAAAATCAGTTTAAGAGCATAAAAATAGATGTTGCTGCTTTGAGGCAGTAAAGTGATGAAAGCATCAGGTGTTCATGCAAATGTCATCAAACTTGTAAAATTGTGTCCTAAGACACTTTCTTTGGTTGAAAAAAAGAAAAAAGGTTTTGTTTATGAAAATCTACTTTTTGACTCCCAGCGAGCTGAAAATCAGTTTAAGAGCATAAAAACAAGATGTTGCTGCTTGGAGGCAGTAAAGTGATGAAAGCATCAGGTATTCATGCAAATGTCATCAAACTTGTAAGAATTGTGTCCTAAGACACTTTCTTTAGTTGAAAACGCAGAAAAAAGGTTTTGTTTAGTAAAATCCACTTTTGGACTTTCTGCGGGCTGGAAATCAGTTTAAGAGCATAAAAAATAGATGTTGCTGCTTTGAGGCAGTAAAGTGATGAAAGCATCAGGTGTTCATGCAAATATCATCAAACTTGTAAGAATTTTGTCCTAAGACACTTTCTTTGGTTGAAAACCAGAAAAAAAGGTTTTGTTCAGGAAAATCTACTTTTTGACTCCCAGCGAGCTGAAAATCAGTTTAAGAGCATAAAAACAAGATTGTTGCTTTGAGGCAGTAAAGTGATGAAAGCATCAGGTATTCATGCAAATGTCATCAAAATTGTAAGAATTGTGCCCTAAGACACTTTCTTTGGTTGAAAACCCAGAAAAAGGTTTTGTTTAGTAAAATTCCACTTTGGTCACTCTGCGGCTGGAAATCAGTTTAAGAGCATAAAAATAGATGTTGCTGCTTTGAGGCAGTAAAGTGATGAATCATCAGGTATTCATGCAAATGTCATCAAACTTGTAAGAATTGTGTCCTAAGACACTTTCTTTGGTTGAAAACCAGAAAAAAGGTTTTGTTTAGGAAAATCCACTTTGGTCTCTCTGCGGGCTGAAAATCAGTTTAAGAGCATAAAACAAGATGTTGCTGCGTTGAGGCAGTAAAGTGATGAAAGCATCAGGTATTCATGCAAATATCATCAAACTTGTAAATTTGTCCTAAGACACTTTCTTTGGTTGAAAACCCAAAAAAAGGTTTTGTTTAGTAAAATCCACTTTTGGTCTCTTCTGCGGGCTAAAATCAGTTTAAGAGCATAAAAAATAGATGTTGCTGCTTTGTGGCAGTAAAGTGGTGAAAGCATCAGGTACTCATGCAAATGTCATTAAACTTGTAAGAATTGTGTCCTAAGACACTTTCTTTGGTTGAAAACCCAGAAAAAATTTTGTTTCAAAAATCCACTTTTTCTCTCTGGCTGGAAATCAGTTTAAGAGCATAAAAACAAGATGTTGCTGCTTTGAGGCAGTAAAGTGATGAAAGCATCAGATATTCATGCAAATATCATCAAACTTGCAAGAATTGTGTCCTAAGACACTTTCTTTGGTTCAAAACCCAGAAAGAAAATGTTTAGTTCAGAAAAATCCACGTTTGGTCTCTCTGAAAATCAGTTTAAGAGCATAAAAAATAGATTTTGCTGCTTTGAGGCAGTAAAGTGATGAAAGCATCAGGTGTTCATGCAAATGTCATCAAACTTGTAAACATTGTGTCCTAAGACACATTCTTTGGTTGAAAACCCAGAAAAAGGGTTTTGTTAGGAAAAATCCTTTTGGTCTTTCTGCGGGCTGAAAAACAGTTTAAGAGCATAAAAATAGATGTTGCTGCTTTGAGGCAGTAAAGTGATGAAAGCATCAGATATTCATGCAAATATCATCAAACTTAAGAATTGTGTCCTAAGACACTTTCTTTGTTGAAAACCCAGAAAAAAGGTTTTGTTTAGTAAAATCCACGTTTTGTCTCTCTAAGCTGAAAATCAGTTTAAGAGCATAAAAATAGATGTTGCTGCTTTTGAGGCAGTAAAGTGATGAAAGCATCAGGTACTCATGCAAATGTCATCAAACTTGTAAGAATTGTGTCCTAAAACACTTTCTTTGGTTGAAACCCCAGAAAAAAGGTTTTGTTTAGTAAAATCTACTTTTTGACTCCCAGCGAGCTGAAAATCAGTTTAAGAGCATAAAAACAAGATGTTGCTGCTTTGAGGCAGTAAAGTGATGAAAGCATCAGGTGTTCATGCAAATATCATCAAACTTGTAAGAATTGTGTCCTAAGACACTTTCTTTGGTTGAAAATCCAGAAAAAAGGTTTTGTTCAGGAAAATCTAGTTTTTGACTCCCGCGATGAAAATCAGTTTAAGAGCATAAAAACAAGATGTTGCTGCTTTGAGGCAGTAAAGTGATGAAAGCATCAGGTGTTCATGCAAATATCATCAAACTTGTAAGAATTGTGTCCTAAGACACTTTCTTTGGTTGAAAACCCAGAAAAAAAGGTTTTGTTCAGGAAAATCTAGTTTTGACTCCCAGTGGCTGGAAATCAGTTTAAGAGCATAAAAACAAGATGTAGCTGCATATAGGCAGTAAAGTGATGAAATCATCAGGTGTTCATGCAAATATCATCAAACTTGTAAGAATTGTGTCCTAAGACACTTTCTTTGGTAGAAAACCCAGAAAAAAGGTTTTGTTTAGTAAAATCCACTTTTGGACTTTCTGCGGGCTGGAAATCAGTTTAAGAGCATAACAAATAGATGTTGCTGCTTTGAGGCAGTAAAGTGATGAAAGCATCAGGTGTTCATGCAAATATCATCAAACTTGTAAGAATTGTGTCCTAAGACACTTTCTGTGGTTGAAAACCCAGAAAAAAGGTTTTGTTTAGTAAAATCCACTTTTGGACTTTCTGTGGGCTGGAAATCAGTTTAAGAGCATAAAAAATAGATGTTGCTGCTTTGAGGCAGTAAAGTGATGAAATCATCAGGTATTCATGCAAATGTCATTAAACTTGTAAACATTGTGTCCTAAGACACTTTCTTTGGTTGAAAACCCAGAAAAAAGGTTTTGTTCAGGAAAATCTAGTTTTTGACTCCCAGCGAGCTGAAAATCAGTTTAAGAGCATAAAAACAAGATGTTGCTGCTTGGAGGCAGTAAAGTGATGAAAGCATCAGGTATTCATGCAAATGTCATTAAACTTGTAAGAATTGTGTCCTAAGAAACTTGCTTTGGTTGAAAACCCAGAAAAACGTTTTTGTTTAGAAAAATCCACTTTTGGACTTTCTGCGGGCTGGAAATCAGTTTAAGAGCATAAAAAATAGATGTTGCTGCTTTGAGGCAGTAAAGTGATGAAATCATCAGGTATTCATGCAAATATCATCAAACTTGTAAGAATTGTGTCCTAAGACACTTTCTTTGGTTGAAAACCCAGAAAAAAGGTTTTTTTTCAGGAAAATCTACTTTTTGACTCCCAGCGAGCTGAAAATCAGTTTAAGAGCATAAAAACAAGATGTTGCTGCATTGAGGCAGTAAAGTGATGAAAGCATCAGGTGTTCATGCAAATATCATCAAACTTGTAAGAATTGTGTCCTAAGACACTTTCTTTGGTTGAAAACCCAGGAAGAAAGGTTTTGTTCAGGTAAAATCCTTTTTGACTCCCAGCGAGAAATCAGTTTAAGAGCATAAGAACAAGATGTTGCTGCATTGAGGCAGTAAAGTGATGAAATCATCAGGTATTCATGCAAATGTCATTAAACTTGTAAACATTGTGTCCTAAGACACTTTCTTTGGTTGAAAACCCAGAAAAAAGGTTTTGTTCAGGAAAATCTAGTTTTTTCTCCAAAGCTGAAAATCAGTTTAAGAGCATAAAACAAGATGTTGCTGCATTAAGGCAGTAAAGTGATGAAATCATCAGGTATTCATGCAAATGTCATTAAACTTGTAAGAATTGTGTCCTAAGACACTTTCTGTGGTTGAAAACCCAGAAAAAAGGTTTTGTTTAGTAAAATCCACTTTTGGACTTTCTCGGGCTGGAAATCAGTTTAAGAGCATAAAACAAGATGTTGCTGCTTTGAGGCAGTAAAGTGATGAAAGCATCAGGTGTTCATGCAAATATCATCAAACTTGTAAGAATTGTGTCCTAGACACTTTCTTGGTTGAAAACCCCAAAAAAAGGTTTTGTTCAGGAAAATCTAGTTTTTGACTCCCAGCGAGCTGAAAATCAGTTTAAGAGCATGTTGCTGCATTGAGGCAGTAAAGTGATGAAAGCATCAGGTGTTCATGCAAATATCATCAAACTTGTAAGAATTGTGTCCTAAGACACTTTCTTTGGTTGAAAACCCAGAAAAAGGTTTTGTTTAGTAAAAATCCCACTTTTGGACTTTCTATGGCTGGAAATCAGTTTAAGAGCATAAAAAATAGATGTTGCTGCTTTGAGGCAGTAAAGTGATGAAAGCATCAGGTGTTCATGCAAATATCATCAAACTTGTAAACATTGTGTCCTAAGTCACTTTCTTTGGTTGAAAACCCAGGAAAAAAGGTTTTGTTCAGGAAAATCTACTTTTTGACTCCCAGCGAGCTGAAAATCAGTTTAAGAGCATAAAACAAGATGTTGCTGCATTGAGGCAGTAAAGTGATGAAAGCATCAGGTGTTCATGCAAATATCATCAAACTTGTAAGAATTGTGTCCTAAGACACTTTCTTTGGTTGAAAACCCAGAAAAAAGTTTTTTTTTCAGGAAAATCCTTTGACTTTCTGCGAGCTGAAAATCAGTTTAAGAGCATAAAACAAGATGTTGCTGCATTGAGGCAGTAAAAGTGAAAGCATCAGGTGTTCATGCAAATATCATCAAACTTGTAGAATTGTGTCCTATGACACATTCTTTGTTTGAAAACAGAAAAAAGATTTGTTTAGTAAAATCCACTTTTGGACTTTCTGCGGGCTGGAAATCAGTTTAAGAGCATAAAAAATAGATGTTGCTGCTTTGAGGCAGTAAAGTGATGAAAGCATCAGATATTCATGCAAATGTCATCTAACTTGTAAGAATTGTGTCCTAAGACACTTTCTTTGGTTGAAAACCCAGAAAAAAGTTTTTGTTTAGTAAAATCCACTTTTGGACTTTCTGCGGCTGGAAATCAGTTTAAGAGCATAAAACAAGATGTTGCTGCATTGAGGCAGAAAAGTGATGAAAGCATCAGGTGTTCATGCAAATATCATCAAACTTGTAAGAATTGTGTCCTAAGACACTTTCTGTGGTTGAAAACCCAGAAAAAAGGTTTTGTTTAGTAAAATCCACTTTTGGACTTTTCTGCGGCTGGAAATCAGTTTAAGAGCATAAAAATAGATGTTGCTGCTTTGAGGCAGTAAAGTGATGAAATCATCAGGTATTCATGCAAATGTCATTAAACTTGTAAACATTGTGTCCTAAGACACTTTCTTTGGTTGAAAACCCAGAAAAAAAGTTTTGTTCAGGAAAATCTAGTTTTTGACTCCCAGCGAGCTGAAAATCAGTTTAAGAGCATAAAAACAAGATGTTGCTGCTTGGAGGCAGTAAAGTGATGAAAGCATCAGGTATTCATGCAAATGTCATTAAACTTGTAAGAATTGTGTCCTAAGAAACTTGCTTTGGTTGAAAACCCAGAAAAACGTTTTTGTTTAGAAAAATCCACTTTTGGACTTTCTGCGGGCTGGAAATCAGTTTAAGAGCAGAAAAAATAGATGTTGCTGCTTTGAGGCAGTAAAGTGATGAAATCATCAGGTATTCATACAAATATCATCAAACTTGTAAGAATTGTGTCCTAAGACACTTTCTTTGGTTGAAAACCCAGAAAAAAGGTTTTGTTTAGTAAAATCCACTTTTGGACTTTCTGCGGGCTGGAAATCAGTTTAAGAGCATAAAAAATAGATGTTGCTGCTTTGAGGCAGTAAAGTGATGAAATCATCAGGTATTCATGCAAATATCATCAAACTTGTAAGAATTGTGTCCTAAGACACTTTCTTTGGTTGAAAACCCAGAAAAAGGTTTTTTTCAGGAAAATCTACTTTTTGACTCCCAGCGAGCTGAAAATCAGTTTAAGAGCATAAAAACAAGATGTTGCTGCTTTGAGGCAGTAAAGTGATGAAATCATCAGGTGTTCATGCAAATGTCATTAAACTTGTAAACATTGTGTCCTAAGACACTTTCTTTGGTTGAAAACCCAGAAAAAAGGTTTTGTTCAGGAAAATCTAGTTTTTGACTCCCAGCGAGCTGAAAATCAGTTTAAGAGCATAAGAACAAGATGTTGCTGCATTAAGGCAGTAAAGTGATGAAATCATCAGGTATTCATGCAAATGTCATTAAACTTGTAAGAATTGTGTCCTAAGACACTTTCTGTGGTTGAAAACCCAGAAAAAAGGTTTTGTTTAGTAAAATCCACTTTTGGACTTTCTGCGGGCTGGAAATCAGTTTAAGAGCATAAAAACAAGATGTTGCTGCATTGAGGCAGTAAAGTGATGAAAGCATCAGGTGTTCATGCAAATATCATCAAACTTGTAGGGTGTCCTAAGACACATTCTTTGTTGAAAAACAGAAAAAGGTTTTGTTTAGTAAAATCCACTTTTGGACTTTCTCTGGCTGGAAATCAGTTTAAGAGCATAAAAATAGATGTTGCTGCTTTGAGGCAGTAAAGTGATGAAAGCATCAGGTGTTCATGCAAATATCATCTAACTTGTAAGAATTGTGTCCCTAAGACACTTTTGTTGAAAACCCAGAAAAAAGTTTTTTTTTCAGGAAAATCTACTTTTTGACTCCCAGCGAGCTGAAAATCAGTTTAAGAGCATAAAAACAAGATGTTGCTGCATTGAGGCAGTAAAGTGATGAAAGCATCAGGTGTTCATGCAAATATCATTAAACTTGTAAGAATTGTGTCCTAAGACACTTTCTTTGGTTGAAACCCAGAAAAAAAGGGTTTTGTTTAGTAAAATCCACTTTTGGACTTTCTGCGGGCTGGAAATCAGTTTAAGAGCATAAAAAATAGATGTTGCTGCTTTGAGGCAGTAAAGTGATGAAATCATCAGGTATTCATGCAAATATCATCAAACTTGTAAACATTGTGTCCTAAGACACTTTCTTTGGTTGAAAAACGAAAAAAGGTTTTGTTCAGAAAATCTAGTTTTTGACTCCCGCGAGCTGAAAATCAGTTTAAGAGCATAAAACAAGATGTTGCTGCATTAAGGCAGTAAAGTGATGAAATCATCAGGTATTCATGCAAATGTCATTAAACTTGTAAGAATTGTGTCCTAAGACACTTTCTTTGGTTGAAAACCCAGAAAAAGGTTTTTTTAGAAAATCCACTTTTGGACTTTCAGCGGGCTGGAAATCAGTTTAAGAGCATAAAACAAGATGTTGCTGCATTGAGGCAGTAAAGTGATGAAAGCATCAGGTGTTCATGCAAATATCATCAAACTTGTAAGAATTGTGTCCTAAGACACTTTCTTCGGTTGAAAACCCAGAAAAAAAGGTTTTGTTTAGTAAAATCCACTTTTTGACTTTCTGCGGGCTGGAAATCAGTTTAAGAGCATAAAAAATAGATGTTGCTGCTTTGAGGCAGTAAAGTGATGAAAGCATCAGGTGTTCATGCAAATATCATCAACTTGTAAAAATTGTGTCCTAAGACACTTTCTTTGGTTGAAAAACCAGAAAAAAGGTTTTGTTCAGGAAAATCCACTTTTGACTCTGACTTTCTGCGAGCTGAAAATCAGTTTAAGAGCATAAGAACAAGATGTTGCTGCATTGAGGCAGTAAAGTGATGAAAGCATCAGGTGTTCATGCAAATATCATCAACTTGTAAGAATTGTGTCCTAAGACACTTTCTTTTGAAAACCAGAAAAAGGTTTTGTTTAGTAAAATCCACTTTTGGACTTTCTGCGGGCTGGAAATCAGTTTAAGAGCATAAAAATAGATGTTGCTTTGAGGCAGTAAAGTGATGAAAGCATCAGGTGTTCATGCAAATATCATCAAACTTGTAAACATTGTGTCCTAAGACACTTTCTTTGGTTGAAAACCCAGAAAAAAGGTTTTGTTCAGGAAAATCTTTTTTGACTCCCAGCTGGAAAATCAGTTTAAGAGCATAAAACAAGATGTTGCTGCTGCATTGAGGCAGTAAAGTGATGAAAGCATCAGGTGTTCATGCAAATATCATCAAACTTGTAAGAATTGTGTCCTAAGACACTTTCTTTGGTTGAAAACCCAGAAAAAAAGGTTTTGTTTAGTAAAATCCACTTTTGGACTTTCTGCGGGCTGAAATCAGTTTAAGAGCATAAAAATAGATGTTGCTGCATTGAGGCAGTAAAGTGATGAAAGCATCAGGTGTTCATGCAAATATCATCAAACTTGTAAGAATTGTGTCCCTAACTTTCTTTGGTTGAAAACCCAGAAAAAGTTTTGTTTAGTAAAAATCCACTTTTTGGACTTTCTGCGGGCTGGAAATCAGTTTAAGAGCATAAAAATAGATGTTGCTGCTTTGAGGCAGTAAAGTGATGAAAGCATCAGGTATTCATGCAAATGTCATCAAACTTGTAAGAATTGTGTCCTAAGACACTTTCTTTGGTTGAAAACCCAGAAAAAGGTTTTGTTTAGTAAAATCCACTTTTGGACTTTCTGCGGGCTGGAAATCAGTTTAAGAGCATAAAACAAGATGTTGCTGCATTGAGGCAGTAAAGTGATGAAAGCATCAGGTGTTCATGCAAATATCATCAAACTTGTAAGAATTGTGTCCTAAGACACTTTCTTTGTTGAAAACCCCAGAAAAAAAGGTTTTTAGTAAAATCCACTTTTGGACTTTTCTGCGGCTGGAAATCAGTTTAAGAGCATAAAAATAGATGTTGCTGCTTTGAGGCAGTAAAGTGATGAAAAATCAGGTATTCATGCAAATGTCATTAAACTTGTAAACATTGTGTCCTAAGACACTTTTTTTTGAAAACCCAAAAAAAGGTTTTGTTCAGAAAATCTACTTTTGACTTTCTGCTCAGGGCTGGAAATCAGTTTAAGACCGTAACATCAAGGTGTTGCTGCATTGAGGCAGTAAAGTGATGAAAGCATCAGGTGTTCATGCAAATATCATCAAACTTGTAAGAATTGTGTCCTAAGACACTTTCTCTGGTTGAAAACCCAGAAAAAAGGTTTTGTTTAGTAAAATCCACTTTTTGACTTTCTGCGGGCTGGAAATCAGTTTAAGAGCATAAAAATAGATGTTGCTGCTTTGAGGCAGTAAAGTGATGAAATCATCAGGTATTCATGCAAATATCATCAAACTTGTAAACATTGTGTCCTAAGAGACTTTTTTTGGTTGAAAACCAGAAAAAGGTTTTGTTCAGGAAAATCTACTTTTTGACTCCCAGCGAGCTGAAAATCAGTTTAAGAGCATAAGAACAAGATGTTGCTGCATTGAGGCAGTAAAGTGATGAAAGCATCAGGTGTTCATGCAAATATCATCAAACTTGTAAGAATTGTGTCCTAAGACACTTTCTTTGGTTGAAAACCCAGAAAAAAGGTTTTGTTTAGTAAAATCCACTTTTGGACTTTCTGCGGGCTGGAAATCAGTTTAAGAGCATAACAACAAGATGTTGCTGCTTTGAGGCAGTAAAGTGATGAAATCATGAGGTATTCATGCAAATATCATCAAACTTGTAAGAATTGTGTCCTAAGACACTTTCTTTGGTTGAAAACCCAGAAAAAAGGTTTTGTTCAGGAAAATCTAGTTTTTGACTCCCAGCGAGCTGAAAATCAGTTTAAGAGCATAAAAACAAGATGTTGCTGCATTGAGGCAGTAAAGTGATGAAAGCATCAGGTGTTCATGCAAATATCATCAAACTTGTAAGAATTGTGTCCTAAGGCACTTTCTGGTTGAAACCCAGAAAAAAGTTTTTTAGAAAAGAAATCAGTTTAAGATAAAAACAAGATGTTGCTGCTTTGAGGCAGTAAAGTGATGAAAGCATCAGGTATTCATGCAAATATCATCAAACTTGTAGAATTGTGTCCTAAGACACTTCTTTTTGAAAACAGAAAAAAGGTTTTGTTTAGAAAATCCACTTTTGGACTTTCTGCGGGCTGAAATCAGTTTAAGAGCATAAAAAGATGTTGCTGCTTGAGGCAGTAAAGTGATGAAAGCATCAGGTGTTCATGCAAATATCATCAAACTTGTAAGAATTGTGTCCTAAGACACTTTCTTTGGTTGAAAACAGAAAAAGGTTTTGTTCAGTAAAATCCAGTTTTTGGACTCCCAGCGAGCTGAAAATCAGTTTAAGAGCATAAAACAAGATGTTGCTGCATTGAGGCAGTAAAGTGATGAAAGCATCAGGTGTTCATGCAAATATCATCAAACTTGTAAGAATTGTGTCCTAAGAAACTTTCTTTTGTTGAAAAACCCCAGAAAAAGGTTTTGTTCAGGAAAATCCAGTTTTGACTCCCAGCGAGCTGAAAATCAGTTTAAGAGCATAAAACAAGATGTTGCTGCTTTGAGGCAGTAAAGGATGAAAATCATCAGGTGTTCATGCAAATATCATCAAACTTGTAAGAATTGTGTCCTAAGACACTTTCTTTGGTTGAAAACCCAGAAAAAAAGGGTTTTGTTTAGGAAAATCCACTTTTGGACTTTCTGCGCTGAAATCAGTTTAAGAGCATAAAAAATAGATGTTGCTGCATTGAGGCAGTAAAGTGATGAAAGCATCAGGTGTTCATGCAAAATCATCAAACTTGTAAGAATTGTGTCCTAAGACACTTTCTTTGGTTGAAAAACCCCAGAAAAAGGTTTTGTTTAGGAAAATCTACTTTGGACTTTCTGCGGCTGGAAATCAGTTTAAGAGCATAAAATAGATGTTGCTGCTTTGAGGCAGTAAAGTGATGAAAGCATCAGGTGTTCATGCAAATATCATCAAACTTGTAAATTGTGTCCTAAGACACTTTCTTTGTTGAAAACCCAAAAAAAGGGTTTGTTTAGGAAAATCCACTTTTTGACTCCCAGGGCTGGAAATCAGTTTAAGAGCATAAAAAAGATGTTGCTGCTTTGAGGCAGTAAAGTGATGAAAGCATCAGGTGTTCATGCAAATATCATCAAACTTGTGAATTGAATGTCCTAAGACACTTTCTTTGGTTGAAAACCCAGAAAAAGGTTTTGTTTAGTAAAATCCACTTTTGGACTTTCTGCGCTGAAATCAGTTTAAGAGCATAAAACAAGATGTTGCTGCTTTGAGGCAGTAAAGTGATGAAAGCATCAGGTGTTCATGCAAATATCATCAAACTTGTAAGAATTGTGTCCTAAGACACTTTCTTTGTTGAAAACCCAGAAAAAGGTTTTGTTCAGGAAAATCTAGTTTTTGACTCCCCAGCGAGCTGAAAAATCAGTTTAAGAGCATAAAAAAAGATGTTGCTGCATTGAGGCAGTAAAGTGATGAAAGCATCAGGTGTTCATGCAAATATCATCAAACTTGTAAGAATTGTGTCCTAAGACACTTTCTGTGGTTGAAAACCCAGAAAAAAAAGGTTTTGTTTAGTAAAATCCACTTTTGGACTTTCTGCGGGCTGGAAATCAGTTTAAGAGCATAAAAATAGATGTTGCTGCTTTGAGGCAGTAAAGTGATGAAAGCATCAGGTGTTCATGCAAATATCATCAAACTTGTAAGAATTGTGTCCTAAGACACTTTCTTTGGTTGAAAACCCAGAAAAAAGGTTTTGTTCAGGAAAATCTAGTTTTTGACTCCCGAGCTGAAAATCAGTTTAAGAGCATAAAACAAGATGTTGCTGCATTGAGGCAGTAAAGTGATGAAAGCATCAGGTGTTCATGCAAATATCATCAAACTTGTAAGAATTGTGTCCTAAGACATTCTTTGGGTTGAAAAACCAGAAAAAAGGTTTTGTTAGTAAAATCCACTTTTTTTTTCTCGGGCTGGAAATCAGTTTAAGAGCATAAAAATAGATGTTGCTGCTTTGAGGCAGTAAAGTGGTGAAAGCATCAGGTGTTCATGCAAATATCATCAAACTTGTAAGAATTGTGTCCTAAGACACTTTCTTTGGTTGAAAACCCAGAAAAAAGGTTTTGTTCAGGAAAATCTAGTTTTTGACTCCCAGCGAGCTGAAAATCAGTTTAAGAGCATAAAAACAAGATGTTGCTGCATTGAGGCAGTAAAGTGATGAAAGCATCAGGTGTTCATGCAAATATCATCAAACTTGTAAGAATTGTGTCCTAAGAAACTTTCTTTGGTTGAAAACCCAGAAAAAAGGTTTTGTTTAGAAAAATCCACTTTTGGACTTTCTGCGGGCTGGAAATCAGTTTAAGAGCATAAAAAATAGATGTTGCTGCTTTGAGGCAGTAAAGTGATGAAATCATCAGGTGTTCATGCAAATATCATCAAACTTGTAAGAATTGTGTCC